>CM076581.1:197905956-198017725 GCA_034641835.2 Pinus albicaulis | reverse complement strand
TATATACGCGGGTTATCTGAATAAAAGCCGCGTATACATGTGATTTCCTGCAGACACAGTCGCGTATGCATTGATGCTGAGGAAATTTTTACAACAGCTAAAGATCAGGAGTATCAGTTCAGGGGGAGCATCATTCTGACTACTGATAATTGTTGCACAAGCTAAGGAGGAGCTTTGGTCATTTAGAAAGGATGCATTGGATGAAAAGTTTCAAGGGGAGCAGTAGCCTTGCTGGGTGTAATGCATTGTTGGCATTATGATGATTCTGAAATGTAATCTCTTTCTTGAGGTCGTTTTGGTAGTAGTCATGAAAAGTCATATTTGTAATTTGATAAAAGGGGCTTGATGAGACCCATGATGTAAAATTGTTATATTCAGTCATGCAAGGACTTGTTCATTTTGTAAACCCACTTGGTTGGGTAGCTGAGTCAAAATGTGTAAACCCACTTGGTTGGGTACTTGAGTATCATATATAAATCCACTTGGTTGGATCTTTGATGTAAGTATGAGTCCTTGATGCTAGGAAAGTCATAGAGTCATATACTTCATTGAAAAATATGATTGAAGATTCGGCATGAACTCAGGGGGAGCTTGGTCACTTCAGTGCACATCAGATCTGCAAAACATTTCCTTCTGCATGAGGAGAAAAACCTTGTGTTGGTTTTGATCCGCCCTTTGCCCTTGATGTCAAAGGGGGAGAGTGACATGGTGTTTGAATTCTTAATGTAGTGACATGGTGTCATTTTTTTCTTAATGTATCTATCTGTTGTGGTGATCAAACACCATCGTGGTTGCCATCAAGTCCAAAGGGGGAGATTTTTGGCAATATGATGCTGAGTGTTGTCCTTGATGGCAACCCACTTGATGAAGATGATGGCAACCTACTTGATGAAGTTGTGCTTGATAGAAAATGTCTTGATAAACTTCTCGTATGATGTATCTACAGTGAGTACAGAAGGTAATGAAGAACGGAATTCAGTATGTGCTAGATCTATGATGAAAAGAGTATGTCTCAAGGCATACGCAGATTTGTCTAGGCTAAGTCGCGTATGCACGCGGGAAATAACGTTCCAAGTCGCATATGGGCAAAAGCGCTCATAAAGTGCAAAACCAAGGGTAACCACCATGGTATTGACCCATTGTATTGAGTAATGATTCGTCTATGTGACCCCACCCAGGAATACCATCGAAAGTAATGTGGTTTTGACCCATGGTATTGATAAAGGGTAAACCTATATAAGGAGAAGAAATTCATTGTGCAAAGGGCAACAGAAGTCTGGGCTTTAATGAATATTTCACTCTGAAGTATATCTGCATGGTGGAGCTCTGCTCTTAATTGATAGATCTGATTCTATAATGTATCTATGAACATAATGAAGGTCCAAGATCTCTAGATCTTGAAATGGTGAAACTCTTGGATGATCTGGAAAAAAGGTGATGAAGACCTGGTGCAAATCTGTTGAAGAAGATGAAGAAATCGGGGTAAGTTCATAGATCTGGTCTGTTCTGCAAAGTTTATCTTTTATAAATCAATATGCAGGTTCGCTTCACTGAAGGCGCGTATATACACGGATCTATTTCAACAAAGGCGCGTATGACCTGTTAGGGTTTTTCTGAAAAGTTGCACGAATGTATACGCGGGTTGTCTTCAGTAAAAGCGCGTATATACGCGGGTCCATATAAAGAAAATAGCGTATGATATCTGAACTGATGGTTGCTCATGGTTGAATGTGCTTCTGCATACTTATTCTGAAGTTTTGGGTTATCTCTGATATACTGATTACAGTGGTTTCACTTTTCGGTTTGGAAGCATTGGGAAAAGTATGTTTGTTGATAAGTGAAGGGTTGTGTTGAAGCTGTTTGATCCAGTTTGAAAATTGATGAAACGAGGTCTGCAGTGGATCTAAGGGTTGAAGCCTTCAGTCTGATAATAGAAGCTTTCTGTCAGCAGAGGTTGGTGCTAATATCAGGGGGTAGTATCTCCCTTCCAGGTAAGACTGGTAAACGAGAGCAGGGGGTTGAAGCTCCCTTCCAGGTGAGGCTGGTAAACGAGAGAAGGTTGTAACCTTCTGCAGGTGGGTGCCTGTGTGCTGGTATAAGTCTGCACCAGTACATGATTGTAAGAAGTTTTTCTCTATAATAAAATATTGAAGGATGAGACAACGGCAGCGGTGGTTTTCTCCCGACTTGGGTTTCCACCTAAAAATCATGGTGTTCATGTGTGATGTTTTTGTGTGATGTTTCATTCTATTATTACTGCACATGTCTACTGCTATATAAACATTTGATGAATGAATACATGCAAGGATCTAAGTGAAGAATTTATTTTTTATTAATATCTCTGTGCATACGCGAGTTCAGTGCGCGTATGACCTGTTAGGGTTTTTCTGAAAAGTTGCACAAATGCATACGTCGATTGTATTCAGTGAAAGTGCGTATATACGCGGATCCATCTAAAGAAAAGAACGTATCATATCTGAACTGATGATTGCTCAAAGTTGAATGTGTTTCTGAATGTCTGTTCTGAATTCTGGGTTAACTCTGATATTCTGGTTACAGTGGATTCACTGTTCTGTTTGTAACATTGGGCAAAGTATGTTTGTTGAAGAGTGAAGGGTTGTGCTGGAGCTGTTGGATCCAGTTTGAAAATTGATGAAACGTGGTCTACAGTGGATCTGTGGGTTGAAGCCTTTAGTCTGAAAGTAGAAGCTTTCTGCCAGCAGAGGCTGGTGCTAAGATCAGGGATAGTAGCTCCCTTCCATGTGAGGCTGGTAAACGAGAGCAGGGGGTTGTTGCTCCCTTCCAGGTGAGGCTGGTAAACGTGAGAAGGTTGTAGCCTTCTGCAGGTGGGTGCCTGCGTGCTGGTATAAGTCTGCACTAGTACATGATTGTATGATGTTTTCTCTATAATAAAATATTGAAGGCTGAGACAACGGCAGCGGTGGTTTTCTCCCGACTTGGGTTTCCACCTAAAAATCATGGTGTTCATGTATGATGCTTTTGTGTGATGTTTCATTCTGTTATTACTGCACATGTCTAATGCTATATAAACATCTGATAAATGAATACATGCAAGGATCTAAGTGAAGAATTGGTTGTTTATCAATATCTTTGTGCATACGCGAGTTAAGTAAAGGGTATCTGCATATATACGCGAGTCTGGTTCAGTAAAATAGCGTATGGGTTATTAAAGAATGAAAAAGTAAAAAGATCCTGAGTAAATTCTAAATACTGATTCACCCCCCCCCCTCTAAGTATTTTTCAAACAATTGGTATCAGAGCAGGTCCTTCTGAAAAGGCTTAACCGCTAGAAGGAAGATCAAGCAGGATGAGCAATCACGAGGGAACAACATCTATCAAACCTCCGCTCTTCAACGGAAGCAATTCAATCTTCTGGAAAATAAGGATGAGATCCTATCTTCAGTCTATGGGAGCAGATATATGGGCCATTGTTGAACAAGGATATCAATATCCAGCTGCTACACCAACAGATCCAACTAAAAGAAAGAATTATGAATCAAATGCAAAAGCGGTCAATGCTATAACTGGAAGTCTAACTGAAGCAGAATTTGTCAAAGTCATGCAGCTAAATACAGCAAAGGAGATATGGGACAAAATCATCCTAAGCTATGAAGGTGATGCAAAGGTAAAAAGTGAAAAACTTCAATCTCTCAGAATTGAGTATGAAAATTTAAAAATGCATAGTGATGAGAATATTGCTGGTTTCTTTTTACGTGTTGATGATGTTGTAAATCATATGAGAAATCTGGGAGAAACAATAACCGAATCCACTTTGGTTGAGAAAATTTTGAGATCACTAACGACCAAGTTTGAGTCAAAAGTTTCTGCTCTTGAAGAAAAACATGACCTTCAAAATCTTACTATGGTGCAACTTCATGGCATATTGACTGCATACGAAATGAGGAGAGGAGGACCATCTGAAGTTAAAGAAGTTGTTTTTAAAGCTTCTACAAAAGGAAAATAAGTTCAAAAACCGGAAGGGTCAGGATATATCTCAGAAGAAGATGAGGCAAACTTTGTGAGAAAACTCCAACTAGGAACCGGAAGATTCAAAGGTAAGCTTCCTTTCAAATGTTTTAATTGTGGAAGAGTTGGTCATTATGCTGCAAAATGTCCTTATAAAGAAACATCTGCTAAAGAGAAAGAAGTAGCAAGAAGGAATAAGAACCGATCTAGCACTAAGAAAATCTACTATACAAATGAAGACAGTGATGGGTTATCTGATAGTGAGGAAGAATGTGAACAAGATCTTAGAATTCTCATGGCATTTGAAAATAATTCTAGAGACGATAAGGATGCTTTTATGGATGCTCTAGATGACAATGATTTTCTTGATCAAAGCAATCAACTCAAAATATGCTTGGAAGAAAGTAAAATAATCATAGAGACTCTGAAAAGGCAGAATGAAGAAGCAAAGAAACATAATGAAAAATTAGAATGTGAAGTAGTAAGTCTAAGAAAAGAACTTGAGAAAGTAAAGACTCGGAATCTTAGATTTGCTAAAGGATCTGAAACCTTAGATGAGATTATCAAGGTTCAATGATCTCCTCTAATTAAGACAGGTCTTGGATATACCAGAGAATCCTCTCAGGCTTTAGCACCAAATTATCTAAAAGCAACTACAACTGGTTTACTACATTCAGCCACTCAACAAGGGAATAAAGAATCTTTACAGGTAAAGCATGATCATCACAATACAAGGAACACTAACAGGGATATCTCTCAAAGAAGCAACAATCAACAGGTAAATTCAAATAGAAGATTTCGTGATCGCAGAAATTTCTACTTCAATGGACAATGTTTCTCATGTCACAATTTTGGTCATAAAGTTGTTCAATGTGTTGCATATAAAACCATCATGACAAGAGAAGCAAGAAAGAAAAGGGTGGATATTGAACCAAAGAAGAATACCTATAACAACTTTTCTCCTCTTCAAAATGAAGTTGAATGTGCTTATTGCAATAACTTTGGCCATGAAGAATTTGAATGTAGGAGCAAAGTCCAGTCAAAACAACATTTTCCTTCAAGTTCCAAAGTATGGAAAAAGAAGGAATTACAGGTTGAAAATTGTGGGATAGCGTTATTTGCAGAAGGTGAAGAAAATCAATGGTACATTGATAGTGGATGCTCAAGACACATGACAGGTGACAAAAGCAAACTTCTTTCATATAATGCTCTAGAAAAGGAAAAGAAAGTTACATTTGGAAATGATAATCCTGCTGTAATTAAAGGAAAAGGGTTCGTGTTTCTAAAAGAAAAGGTGAAGGCTAATGATGTCATGTATGTGGATGGATTAAGGCATAACCTGTTAAGTGTAAGTCAAATGTGTGATCAAGGTACAGAAGTTGTCTTCAGTTCAAAAGAATGTGTGGTTCGTGATCTGGATACAGGTAGAACTATTATAAAAGGGAAAATAACTCCAAGCAACCTATATGTATTGAAGAACTGCAAAGATCAATGTTACTTGAGAAAATCTTCAGAAAATTGGCTATGGCATAGAAGGCTGGGGCATCTAAGCTTCTCTCAAATCAACAAAGCAAGCAGACTTCAAGTTGTTCGTGGTCTTCCCAATATTACTCTACCAGAAAGTATCATATGCAAATCCTGCCAATTTGGTAAGCAGACCAGAGTACAATTTAATGCCAAAGAAGGATCATCAAGTAGGCCTCTTGAACTTGTTCATACCGACATTTGTGGACCTATGAGGAAAAAGTCACCACGTGGAGAAGAATACTATATCTTATTTATTGATGATTTCTCTAGAATGTGTTGGATTGGGTTGCTTAAACACAAAGATGAAGCATTTGAGAAATTTCAGATCTTCAAAGCACTGGTTGAAAATGAATTGGATCTAAAAATCAAATGTCTTAGATCTGATCGAGGAGAAGAATATACATCAAATGAATTCTTTGAATTTTGTGAACAACATGGCATAAAGAGACAGTTCTCTGTAGCAGGCACTCCACAACAAAATGGCGTAGCAGAAAGAATGAATAGAACAATTCAACAAATGGATAGAGCTATGCTTGATGATTCTGGAACTCCTGACATGTTCTGGGGTGAAGCAGCACATACAGCAGCTAACATTCTCAACAAGGCTCATGTTCGGGTAAATAGTGACAAAACTCCATATGAACTCTGGTATGGTAATTCTCCCTCTGTGAAGCATTTTAGAATTTTTGGAAGTAAATGCTTTATCAAAATAATGATGAAAAGCTTGGCAAGTTTGAACCTAGATCAGATGAAGGGATACTTCTTGGTTACTCATCTACAAGCAGAGCATACAAATGTTACAATAAAAGGCTTCGAAAGATTGTTGAATGTATTGATGTTGTCATTGATGAGTCTCCTATAGCTCCTAAAGAAGAAAAACAAGCAACAGAAGAAGATGATGGTGATTTTTGTCCTTCTACATCAAATGGAAATGATATAGACAGTGGATCCAATGAAGAACCTGAAGATGATTTATCAGAGAAAGCTCCATCCAGATATGTTCAAAAGAATCATCCCGAATCTCAAATTTTGGGAAACAAGGAATCAGGTGTACAAACAAGGAGGACTATTGTGGGATATTTTATCTATTTAGCATTCCTATCCACAATTGAACCCCAAAATGTCAATCAAGCTAGCAAAGATGAATGTTGGATTCAAGCCATGAATGAAGAGCTTGATCAAATTGAAAAGAATCACACTTGGGAATTGGTACCAAGACCACATGATAAAAATGTCATTGGAACCAAATGGATATTCAAGAATAAGTTAAATGAAAATGGGGATGTTATAAGAAACAAAGCCAAATTGGTTTGCAAAGGGTACACTCAACAAGAAGGTATAGACTTTGAAGAAACTTTTGCTCCTGTAGCTAGACTTGAAGCCATAAGAATGTTTCTTGCTTTTTCAAGTTCTCAACAAATCAAAGTCTATCAAATGGATGTCAAATCTGTTTTCCTCAATGGTGATCTTGAAGAAGAAGTTTATATAGAACAACCAGAGGGATTCATTTTGGGAAATGATAAGAATCTTGTTTGTAAACTTAAAAAGGCTCTATATGGTCTCAAACAAGCTCCAAGGGCATGGTACTATCGTCTTGACAAATATATCCATCAACAAGGATTTTCAAAGGGGTCTGCTGATAGCAACTTATACACAAAAATTGAACATGACAAACTTTTGATTGTGATTGTATATGTTGATGATATCATTTTTGGGAGTAATGAAGAATCCTTGAGTCAAAAATTTGCTTCTGTTATGCAGCAAGAATTTGAGATGTCTTTACTTGGGGAACTAACATTCTTTCTTGGCTTGCAAGTGCATCAAACTACAAATGGTATATTCCTATCACAAGCAAAATATCTTAAGCAAATTTTGAAGAAGTATGGCATGGAAGAATGCAAGCCTGTAAGTACACCAATGATAACCGGATGCAATCTCAGTTCTCATGATGATTCTCCCATGGTGAATCAACCAAAATACAGATCAATGATAGGAAGTCTACTTTATCTCACTGGGACTAGACCAGACATTATGCATGCTGTTGGGATTGTCGGATGATTCCAAGCTAATCCAAAAGAGTCTCATCTTCAAGCTGTCAAAAGAATATTCAAATATCTGCAAGGAACTCAAGACTTTGGACTATGGTATCCAAAGAATGCCGATCTTACTCTTCATGCTTACTCTGATGCAGATTGGGCTGGAAATGTTGATGATCGAAAAAGCACAAGTGGTGGTGCATTCTATATGGGGCCTCGGTTGGTATCTTGGTTCAGTAAGAAGCAAATTTCTATTGCCTTATCTACTGCTGAAGCAGAATATGTGGCTGCTGCATCTTGTTGCACTCAACTCCTTTGGATGATGGAAACCTTGGGAGATTTTCAAATCAAATGTACTTCTCCTATCTCCATTATGTGTGATAACACAAGTGCCATCAGTATCTCAAAGAATCCTGTTATGCATTCAAAGACCAAGCACATTCCCATCAAGTATCACTTCTTACGTGAACAAGTGCTTGAACAAAAGGTGAAGTTGGAGTATGTTCCCTCCAAAGAACAAGTTGCTGATATCTTTACCAAACCTCTACCCAGGGAAGCATTCGAGTATCTAAGAAAGAAGCTGGGAGTATTCTCTGCCAGTCAAAAGAACAAATTTGCATAAATTCAGAAGATTAAATAGGATACGCGGGTTTCCTGATATACAGTCGCGTATATACGCGAGTATATGAACAAAAAGTCGCGTATGGATAGTTGCTGACTATTTTTGGTTGGGGTCAGCATTTTGCAGTACTGTTTGGTTTTTCTGGTTATGTTTATTTCTGACAGAGCATCTGATATGAAGAAAACAGGTACAGGAAGGACAAGTTCAGGGGGAGATGAAGGAATGTGAAAATTTGTATGCTTCACTTTCCATACGCGGGTTAGATGAACAAAAGTCGCGTATACACGCGAGTTTCAGCAGACACAGTCGCGTATGCATTAATGATAAGAGAATTGGGATGACAGCTGAAGATCAGGACCAGAGATTCAGGGGGAGCATCAGTCTGACTGCTAATGATTGTTGTGTTAGCATTATTCTGGTTATACTCATGCTAATGAAATGATACATGGTTTCTTATGTTGAAGATTATGGAGGAGTCCTGTTTGATTTTTGTTGAAGAGTATTCGTTGCTGAGATGAAAGTATTATAATTCAGAGATAAGGAAAGATCATGCAGAGATTGTTGTCGACGACTTGTTGTTGAAGGTGTTCAGGTTGCAAAAGAGGAGCCTTGGTCATATGGAAAGGATGTTTGGATGCACATTTTCAGGGGGAGCCCTAGCCTTGCTGAGTATAATGCATTGTTGGCATTATGATGGTTCTGATATATGATCTCTCTTGAGGTATTTCTGGTATTGGTCATGAAAAGTCATATTTGTAATTTGATGAAAAGGTCATGTTGAGGTCTATGATGTAAAATTGTAATATTCAGTCATGTAAGGACTTGTTCAGTTTGTAAACCCACTTTGTTGGGTAGTTGAGTCTCATATGTAAATTAACTTGGTTGGATCTTTGATGTCAGTATGAGTCTTTGGTGATAGGAAGGTCATAGAGTCATGTACTTCATTGAAAAATATGTTTGAAGATTCGGCATGAGATCAGGGGGAGCTTGGTCACTTCAGTGTACATCAGATCTGCAGAACGCTTCCTTCTACATGAGGAGAAAACCTTGTGTGTCTGTTTTGATTCTTTTGATCCTAGCCTTGGCTTCCTTATGTCAAAGGGGGAGAGTAACATGGTGTTTGAATAAAGGAGAAGAATGGTGTCAAAAAAATGGGGAGAATGACATGGTGTCATTGTATTCTTAATGTATCTATCTGTTGTAGTGATCAAACACCATCGTGGTTGCCATCAAGTCCAAAGGGGGAGATTGTTGGCAATATGATGCAGAGTGTTGCCCTTGATGGCAACCCACTTGATAGAGTGTTGTCCTTGAATGGAAACCCACTTGATGAAGATGATGGCAACCTACTTGATGAATATGTCTTGATGAACTTATGAATGATGTAAATCCGATGTATCTACAATGAATATAGAAGGTATTGATGAAAATAATTTCAGTATGTGCTGAAACAATGATAAAAAGAGTATGTCTCAAGGCATACGCGGATTTGTCTAGGATAAGTCGTGTATGCACGCGGGAAATAGCGTTCCAAGTCGCGTATGGGCAAAAGCGCTCATAAAGTGCAAAACCAGGGGTAACCACCATGGTATTGACCCATTGTATTGAGTAATGATTCATCTATGTGACCCCGCCTAGGAATACCATCGAAAGTAATGTGGTTTTGACCCATGGTATTGATAAAGGGTAAACCTATATAAGGAGAAGAAATTCATTGTGCAAAGGGGTAGGAGTCTAGGCTTTAATGAATACTTCACTGGGCAATCAGCATGGTGGAACTTTGTTCTTAATTGATAGATCCGATTCTATAATGTATCTATGAAACATAATGAAGGTTCAGACTTCTAGATATTGAAATGGTGAAACTCTTGGATGATCTGAAAAGAAGTGATGAAGACCAGGCGCAAATCTGTTGAAGAAGTTGAAGAAATCTGGGTAAGTTCATAGATATGGTCTGTTCTGCAAATTTTATCTTTTATAGATCAATACGCAAGTTCGCTTCACTGAAGGCGCGTATATACGCTGATCTATTTCTATAAAGGCGTGTATGACCTGTTAGGGTTTTTCTGAAAAGTTGCACGAATGTATACGCGAGTTGTCTTCAGTGAAAGCGCGTATATACGTGGATCCATCGAAAGAAAAGTGCGTATGATATCTAAACTGATGATTGCTCAAAGTTGAATGTGTTTCGAATGTTCGTTTCAAGTCTCAAGCACCCATATTCGTCATGATTCATTGTTCGTTTGTAGCATTGGGCAAAGTATGTCGAGTGAAAAGCGAAGGGTCAGGTTGGAGCCATGGATCCAAATACTTTGAAAATTGATGAAACATGGTCCGTAAGTGATCCGAGGGCGAGCCTTCGTCCGAAAGCAGAGCCGCGCGTACGAGGCCGGTGCTAAGATCGTGATAGCAAACTTCTCCTTCTGTGTGAGGCCGGGTAAACGAGAGCAGGGGGTTGTTGCTTCCTTCCGTGAGGCCGGTAAATGAGAGAAGGTTGCAGCCTTTTGTGTAAGTGCATGCGTGTCGTGTATAAGTCTAATTTAAAGACATGATTGTATGATGTTTTTCTATAATAAAATATTGAAGCAGCAGACAACTATGAATGTGGTGGTTTTCCCATTTGGGTTTCCTGTTCAAAAATCATGGTGTTCATGTGTGATGCTTTTGTGTGATGTTTCATTATGTTATTACTGCACATGTCTATTGATATACAAACATCTGATGAATGAATAAATGCAAGGATCTAGGTGAAGAATTGATTGTTTACTAATATCTCTGTGCATACGCGAATTCTGTAAAGGGTATCCGCGTATATACGCGAGTCTGTTTCATTAAAGTAGCATATGGGTTATTAAAGAATGAAAAAGTAAAATATTTCCAACACTATGGTCCACCAACAAAAATATCAAAGATGTTTTCGGGAAAAAGTTTTTTAGCAAACTTTGAGATGAAGACTTAAAAGAAGAGTGTTTCACTAGGTTTGAATAGTTTGCTAGGCTATCTGGACAAGCTAATGGTTCTATTTGCAAGATTATTTCTATTTATCCCCTCTGTTTAGGTGAAGTCTTCTAAATCGCTAAGTTATACTTAGTTTGTCACTGATTAGAGGGTTTGCACCATAAGTTTTAAGTTTTGGAAAGGATGAGTCAACAGAAAGGTATGGTTTATGAATTTTTTGGCTTTTTATGGAGATTTTAGGCCTAATGGAGGCTAGTGGAGTTGCCAGGTGAAACTTGGTTTTTTTTGTAAAGATGTAGCTATGGTCCACCACCAATAACTAGGGGAAAACCAATCTGGGAATTTTTTGGGGTTTTTTGAGTTTTTATGTGCAGCCTATGGTTTATTAGAGTGTTCTAAACTTAATTCATCACTTTTCTAGGGTGGTGAAAACAAAAATATTTTACTCTAAATGATTCTATGGACTGCTTGCCGGTTTAAATTTTTAAAGACTAATGAATCTACAAGAGTTTGCTAGACTGTTATGTACTCAGTTAGTCCCACCGTGATCGTCATTATGTTAGGGTCCCGTGATTTTGTTGATTGGCAAGCCAAATGATAGTGTAACATCAATCCAATCTTTGGATCCCAAGGACCTAGCCTTCTTGGACTCAGAGAGCGCTCTCTCTATTTGTGTAAGGGATTTTTGTGTGTTTGCTTATTGTGTTCTTGATTTTAGGCTAGTTATGAAGTAGGTTTTTGGTTTTGATTTTTTAGGTTGTGAGGGATGAACTGAGCAAAGACTAAGATAGATAAAAATATTGTCAGATTAATTGGGCTATGGGGTCGAAAAGGTCAAGAAAGCTTTTTGGTGGTGATAAAAGGTTGTTGAAGGGCCGATTTGAGCGAGGTAAAATGGATCTTTGGGTAAAATGGAGCGAGATGGACATTAAATTTGTGAAGAACAAATGATTTCAAACATAAATTGTTTAATAGCTGACATAAACATGGTAGGGCAAACAATTAATCATGAGAGATGTAACTATAAACTGATCGATGCATAGAAATAAACATTCAAGCCATGCATAGAGATAAATGACTCTTTAACTTTAGGAAATGGCTATCAGACTTTGGGGAAATAAATTTAAGACAAAAAAACAACTTAAATCACTATGAAGGAATGCCTAAGCATAGTATTTCAAGCTATTGGGCACTTTGAAGCAAGATTGCATAGTTTTAGGCAAAGGGCAAGATCAGTACAAGACCTCCTTGGTTCAACAAATGTCAATCAAACAATCAAAGAAAAGTTTCAGAGGTGGAGATATGACTAGCCATGAGTAAGCAGGGCATACCGTGAATCATACTTAGCATGCATAAAACCATAAATGAAACAAGCAAACAATATTCTTCAGTTATCAAAGAGCAATCAAGGATTCTTTGATAAGACTAAGAAGGAAGAAAACATAGAAGCCATAAAGAAACAGGAAATTTGAGGTGCCTCCAAGGGCATGTCTCAAATCTATTCTCTATTGTCTTATAGCAATCAAGAACATGGAATTATGAATGAAAACTAATAAGCATAACAGAGAGAGACACTACCATTTTACCAAGTCAAGGAATCCAACAACAGACCTCCTTCATCATCCAAAAACATTCAAGAAACTATCCAATGCATGAGACAAGTGTTTCTTCCAAGCTTGTATAACCATATATTGCTTCTATCCATCAAGTTCAGTCTTGTTTACAATGAAATTCTTTGGAATATATAGGCCAATATGAGGGAAAACCTCCTAGTTCAACTTGCAATCTCATTGGCCTATCCAAAATATTTGATTTTTTCCTTGACGCTTTACAAAGCCCAAGGCACAAAATATCTCAAAAATGCTAAAAAAGGAAAATAAATTCACTTTTCCTAACTAACCATGCACAAAAATAGCTAAACGCACATGAGGAAAAATCACTTTTGAAAGGTACATTTTTTACAAAAATACTTAAGAAATACATCAGCAGAAAGTCCCCTGACTTGCTGGCAACTTTTGGTGGCCTTCCCGATGTCAAAACGAGGCTCGTAATAGCTCGTTGGAAATATCTGAATGTCTATTTTCTGAAAATTATTATTTTTCTCTAAACTGACCACTGGAAGTCCTCCAAAAACTGACCTGTGTGTAAAAACCCAAAAAATAAGCCTTGCTGATAAACGGGGCAGAGTGTGGAAAAAGTGAGTGTTTTCCGCCATTTTTGGGGAGAAAATCATCTGAAAATGATCTGAAAATTGTTGAGTATATGCCCCTAAAATTATGGCTTCCAATGATACCATTTTCATCCTTTGAAGATGCCCCAAACAGAAATGGTGATGCCCATGAGTTTTAGCCAAAAACCCAAAAATGACAAAAAACCAAAACTTGTTGAATTTCGCCCAATTTTGGCGAGCATGACCCTCAAGGGTTTTCAGAAACATGCTGTGAAGCTGAGGCCAAAATTTGGAGCTTTGAGGTGTATTTCCTCAATTTTGGTGCCAAGCACCTCCTTTGAGCCTCCTTGAGTTTTTTCTGTGTGGCCTTCAATTTCCGCCGGGCAAACTGACTGAGCTTCTTATGGTGCCTGGTCATCCTCCATTGAAGGTCCAAATCTCTATTTTCCTTCTCCAACTTCTTTTCCAAGTGATCATTTACCCTCTCAAGCCATGCTTCTCGATTGTTCTCTATCTCTTGGGTGAACAATGTAGTGAGAGGGGTAGATTGGAGAAGGGCAACTTCTTCTTCCTTTTGTTTCTCAAGGGCTCTTTTGAGCCCCATGGTTCTTGGCCTCTTTCTCTTGGGCTGATCTTCATCTTCGCTCTCATCGAACTCACCCATGAGTTCTTCCAATCTCACTTGTGCCTTGGAGGCCTCTTTTTTGTATTTGATGGCCCGTGTCTCATATACCGCCATATGGACACTCATCTGTTTGTTTTGAATTTCAAAAAGTGATTAAAGTTTCTAGCCCTCTCTAGATCAGTCCTCAAAGCATCAATTTGGTTTTCTCTATTGATTAAGAGAGTTTCTAGGATTCGGGCTTCATTGTCGCTATCATCACTTTGGATTTGAATTATGTCGAAGTCCCCTTCCTTTTCACGATTGCTTTCTTCTTTCTCCTTTCCTTTGATTTGGGTGGCTCTTTTAGTCTTCCTCCTCTTGGAAATTCAACAATGGGCTTCTTGGGAAATTTCCCCTTGCTTCAGAGGGCCCTAGTGAAATTTGGAGTTACAGCTTTAGGAACCCTTTTCCTTGATGTCCAGGACTTGGCCACTTTTGTAGAAGAGAGCATGGCCCCTTGCCTAGGAGAGGCAGCTAGCACATGATCTATTGGCTCTTCACCCTTGTTACTTTCCTCATCATTCTTTCTACTGTTTTGAGTTTGTTCATGGATGCCTTGACTATCCTCTTGCATTTATTTTTGAGGGTTTCCCTCCTCACTGTTCTGCATCTCTTCATCATGCTATTGTTCTTCTTCATGAGGCTGCTCATCCTCACTGTGCTGCACCTGTTCTTCATGCTGCCCTTCTTCTTCATGAGGTTGCTCATCCTCACTGTGATGCACCTGTTCATCATCATGTGGTTGCCTTTCCTTATCTTGCTATTGTTCTTCATCATGTGGCTCTCTTTCCTCATTGTGTTGCACCTGTTCATCATGCCCTTCTTCATCATGCCCTTATTCCCCTTGTTGCTCTACCTCACTGTGCTCTTCTTCCCCTTGCTGCCCTGTTTCATCATGATGTTGCTCATCATCATCTTCCTCCTCTTTCTCATGCTCTTATTACTCATCATGCTCTTTTTCTTGTTCAATGGGAAATTTGAGCTTCTTGGGAATGGGCTTGCTTGAAGAAGGCGAAGGATGGTGAGTGGAAGGTGAAGGTGATATATGAAATGAAGGGACAGTGGAAAAATCCGGATGTGTAATGAAAGTATCCTAAGGGATTTCTTTCTTCTCAAGATGATGAAGAATGATAACCTTGAGGGGGAATGATGGAAGAGGTAGGCTGTCTGCTAAGAAGGAGGTTTTTTCTGAAAAGTGGAGGCCATTTTCTCAATACTTCTATGGAGGAAGAAAGGGAGATTTAAAAATTTGGCTTTTGTGAAATGCATGAGCAATCGGACATGGTAAGCACAGACTTGGGAGAATCTTCCCTCACAAGTGAAGTATTTCATGATTATCTTCATGAGGGGAGCATAACTAGTCAAAATATATGAGAAGGGAAAAATGGATGGACATGTGTCTCTATGCTCAGGCTTCAGAAAAGGCTTGTACTGTTCTGGGTCTAGGTGGCTTTGTTTAAACCACTTCTCTCTGACATAAGGGATTTTTGTGGCCTTGGAAATGGACCTAGGAGAGAACTTAAAATCCAAGCCTTCCTGTTGAAAGTGCTTCTCTTGAAATCTCAAAGCACAAAGATGTGTCTAAGGGGAAAATATTTTCACCTCCTGCACCCTTTAACAAAACTCTAGAAACCCAACCTCATGAAAGTTAAACAACACTGATTGATGAGCATTTACCTCTTTAGTTGAAATAGGCTCAAACCTCCTGTGAAGGCCACTTCTACTGTCTTTCCTGGGAGGCATTTTGTTTTGAATGTTTTTTGCAAAAACAAGCTGTCTCAAATGGCCTTTGGAATGGCTTCTCGAGAACACACCCTGTCCTCCTCATCAGTCACTGTTTTGTCTCTTTTATGCCAAACAAAAAGTATTTTTCAAAATGAAACAAACTCAATCTTATCACTGTGCTTTGGAAAATAACTCTGAAAATATATGTTTGTGGTTTATTGGTGAAGAGAGAAAATCTTGTTTTGATAAGAACACCCTTCTCTTCAATTAGTACCTTTTTTCTATTCAATGTTTCCTTACAAAGGTAGACAAAAACACCCTCAAAATTATTTAAAAGATCTTCAAAGCATACTCTGTTTTATGGAACAATGGGGGCTACACAGATTTGGCTGTTTCATCACACATGGAGGACTTTTTTCAAAATGACAAGGCTTTACCTTATAAACATTGTTTCACCTTTGAAACTTCAAACAAAATCTGCTCTTGTTTTACCTGTGGGCTATCACTGTTATTTAAGGCATTCAAGGTCCTTTAAGATTGTTTAAAACATCCACCTAACACTGTAAAAATGTGTGCCAATCACAGCAATAAAAACCTCTGATTTTTCTCAAAAACACTGCCCTCTAATCACTGTCTCTCTTTTATGCTCTTTATATGACAAACTGCCTTTTTTAAAACCATTGTTAAAACACTGTTTAAACTGATTTGAGATCCCCTAAGCATAAGAAATGTTTCTCTAGCTTTGACAAGGACTCTGTCTCCTTAACACTGCCTATCTAATTGTTTTTAAATGATGAAAAGGTTTTAAAGGCACTATTTCCTTCTCACGGAAAAACACAGCAAACACCCTTTCAATATTTGAAATTTTCCAAGAGGAGAAGTGGAATACCTCGAAGAAATGCTTAGAGACCTTGTTTGATTGATTGGGCAGCTTCAAAGGAATTTTTGAAGGTGTTTTGGGTGTTTAGAGAGGAGCGGCACATTTACTGAGAAGAACGTCGCGCAATGATAGGTGTCGGTTCGTCCTTCGGGAAGTGGTGACTAGTGCTACAAGCACGCCGCGCAACTATATAAACTCTATGTATTTTCTCTTCTGAATGCGCCGCGTGCTCTTCCAGGCACACCGCGTAGGCTTTAAGCCTTAAAAAGCTTGGAAATTGCTCAAAATTTCTTGCTCTGTCCAGTGAACAGCTAGGAGAGTGATTGTGAACGCTTGCTTATGTCTTTTAATCTTGCAAATGAGACTTGGCAACAGTCTCTCCACCCTTTTAAAGCCAAAAAAATTTTGAACTTAACTTGTGAGGGTTTGAATGCTTTTTGAAAGAGCTTTTGGTAATAATGAAACACAAATCACCTTTTAATATTACAAAGGCCCAGATTCCGATTTTAAATGCTGTGGAGGCCGCTTTTGAATGACACCATAGTCATGGCTCCTTTTGACTGCTTTTTCAATGTTTCTAACTTTGTCCTTTAAAGGAAAATTTTCACAAAGTCATCAACCTTGTCCCTATTTGCCTATATCTATCTCTTAAAAGAAAACTTTCTCAAAACCATATTAATGATTATAGATGCATCCTTTGAATGACATTTCTCTTTGACTATGGGAACCTTAGTTGCATTCACCTGGGTTTGATAAATATATGTTTATCAAAAAGAAAGTCCTTTAAAAACCTTTCCTTTCTTCATATTGATGAACCTGTCCAAGCTTTGTTCACTTTAGCTTCAAATTACCTTTGAAGGGGATCTCTAATAGAAGAAAAAATCAAACCTCTTTGATTATCATAGTATCATTGCTTGTCCATCTGCTTTAACAAAATTTATTCATTCATAATCATCCAATTAGTTTCACACTATATTTCAATTATGTGTTTTAACAGTGAAACTCATGTAAGCACCTTTTAAATCACCATTGCTTTCCCTCTGTTTTTAACACCATTGTATTTACCATCTTTTTGCTTAAACACAATTTGAAATATGTTGATGTATCTTTTTCTCATCCTTTGGAAGGAATATGACTCATCATTTCTGAAGTCATCTAAAAACACCTTAACTTTCTGCTTTCAAATGAGGTTGCATCTCTGTTCCTAGCCCTCTGCTTGTTAAATGAAGGAGGCCTTTATAATAGGTGACCCAACCCTCTGCTCATGCTTGGAGGAGGTTTTACACAGTGATGCCATCTCATCTGTTTTCAAACAGTGCCATCTTTCCTTTCACTGCCTTTTCATAGTTAAGAAAAATAAAGTGACAAATTGACAATATGCTATAAGGGGCATTTCTCTTAGACATGTAATCATGTTGTTAAAATACCTTTATGCATATTTAGACATCAGAAGCAACCTTACCAGTATCTTCAGAGTATTTCTTGTTATTCAGAAGTCACTAACCTTTTTTCTGTGTTTGCAGGAGCTTATTGAAATAACTCTTTGTCCAGTACTTGCATCATAGGCTCAAAACCACATGAGAAGCAGTTGTCTTCTCATGTTAACTTTAATAATGTCTTCTGGAACACTGGTACACTTATTCTCTTGAAAAAGATATTGAAACACTTTAAATCCACCTAATATCAGTTTGACCTATGGCATATGCACTGTTGAGACATCAAGGTTTGTTAGTGGCACGACCTAAGGGTGTAATCAAGCTTTATTTGTAGAATAGGAAGGTTATCTCTGACTGGTTGATATTAGACAAAGGTTATTTTGGCTTTAGGATAGTTTGCTAAGGGAGGATCTCCTAAAGCGCCACTACCTAACTTAGGGGAGACTTTTTGGACCGATTTGGAGTATTCTCTTTGGAGCTGATGGACAAGTTTGTATGACTGAGGCTAGATAGGACTTGACAATTAGGTTTTATCTCATCATGGGCTGATTGAAAAGGTAGGAGGGAAAAAATGTTTATGGGTGTTTTCTAGCTGACAAATTTGACATATTGGAGATCAGATGCTAGAAAACTTGACTTTAACAACTATTCATCGTCAACAGGTGAAAAATACTGATGACTAACATATGGTTGTAGCCGTAGAAATACCCAATCTCCTACATCAAAACTTCTCTCACTGCGATGTTGATCTGCCTGTTGTTTCATTCGATTTTATGCCAAATTCAGGTTATCCTTTAAGAGTTGGAGAACTTCTTGTTGATGCTCGATGTGATCTTCCACTGCTTGAACCTTCGAATTTTCTCTTAAAGATGATGTGATGGACAGTGGATGATATCCATAAAGTGCCATAAATTGGGTCATTTTTTCTACAATATGGAAGGAAGTGTTATACCACCATTCAACGAGAGGTAACCACTTGACCCATTGTGTTTGTTTATCAGATACAAAATAACAAAGATATCCTTCCAAACATTTATTTACTATCTTAGTTTGACCATCGGATTGAGGATGATAAGATGAGCTATGAGCTAATTGAGTACCCAAACAAGAAAATAACTTTGTCCAAAAATTTCCAGTAAAAATGGGATCTCTGTCGCTCACAATAACCTTTGGGTTTCCATGTAGTTTTTGAATTGTTTCCATAAATGTAGTAGCAACTGTACTAACTTTAAATGGATGAGATAATGCACAAAAGTGTGCATACTTGGTAAGTCTATCAACTAACACCATGATGACACTCTTTCCTTCAGAAGAAAAAAAAAATTGCAAGAAAATTTCTTGAAAATTAAAAGCTACCGTCCCCAAAGATTGTAACCATTGTACTAACCAGCTCCAAAAATAGAAGAAAAGAGATATCAACGCCTTAGAAATAGGCCACTTCAAGGGGGAAACCTCCAATACATTACATTAATGAACAATTATTGGATGATTCAAATTACAAAACCTCCTTTCTATATATAGGAGTCCATGGGGCCACAATGTAATCCTATCCGACCTAACAATAATAATTTAAGGGCACAATAATAACAATATGGGGGTTACAGGGGTATAATAATAGCAATAAGGGGGTTACACTAACAATAATAAGGGACTATGCTAGTAATATAGGGACCTAACAGTTTTCAGGAAGGAAGAATGTACACAAAATAGGAACTAGGAATTGTAAAGAAATTATATACATTATTTACAAATGATGGTAGAAAACTTCTCATGTACTTGAGGTTGTGGGGTTATCACCCCCTCTAGCCATAACTTGGCTGGTAGGATTGTTTTGTACATGTTGGAAAAAAGATTCCTTTGTGAGAGGTTTGCGATACATGCGCACTCTGTGTCCATTTACGCGAAATGTAGAACCAGACCCATCTATGGTGGTCAAGGTGAGTGTACCATTATTGTGTACTTCTTGAATTTCGTATGGACCAAGCCACCTTGTTTGCAATTTTCCTGGAAAAAATTGGAATCTGGAGTCATAGAGGAGTGCCCAATCTCCTTTTTGAAATATCTTCTTCTTGATAAGGTTATCATGCCACTTAGCTCACTGCTATTGGACGATTGTTGTTCGATGTAGAGCCAGTAGTCGTATTTCTTCTAGCTCGTTTATTTGTTGGAGCCTTTTAATCTACGCTTCTGCTAAGTCTAACCCTACCTCTTAGGCTGTTCTTAGAGTCTTGATCTCGAACTCAATAAGGAAAATAGGCTCTCTCCCAAATACTAGATGATATGGGGAGCATCAAGTGGTGTTCCACTAGGTTGTTCGATAGGCCCATAAGGCTTCTGGTAATCTGGCAGCCCAGTCCTGACACTGTGTTGATACAGTTTTGGTAAGAATTTCCTCCAGAACTTTGTTGGTGCTTTCCACATGTCTGTTTGCCTGCGGGTGGTAAGGATATGTAACTCTATGGATGATAAGATGATTTTTTAGGGTGGTTGTAATTTTATTACCTATGAACTGCACCCCCCCCATCAGTTATCACTTCTCGTGGAAAACCATATAATACGAACAACTCAAAAAGTAAATTAATCACAGGTTCCTCCATGGCTCTTGATAAGTCCACTGCTTCTACCCACTTTGTTATGTATTCAGTGGCAACCAATATCTAGGTTTTTTGGTTTGATGGTGGGCTAAATGGCCCAACGAAATCTAGTGCCCACCTCTTGAATGGTTCCATCACCAGTTGTAGCTATAGTGGAATTTCATCTGCTTGACCTGGGCGGCCCATTCTTTGGTAGCTATCACAGGCTTGGACATATTTTTTTGCGTCTTTGAAAATCGTAGGCCAATAGTAGCCTAATTGTAACACTTTATGCCCTGTTCTTCGATCTGCAAAATTGCCACCACATGGTTCATTATGACAAGCCCGTAAGATGTCATAGATTTCGTCCTCCCTGATGCATCTACGTATGTGCATATCGGCCCCTGTATGGAAGAGGTATCCACCTACACAGGAGAACCTTGTGTTGTGTTGTACAATTAGCTTTCATTCTCTTTATGTTAAGTGTCTGGGAAACTTTCCTACTGCCAAGTAATTCACCACGTCTGCATACCAAGGCGTTTTTACCGTTACCGCAAACAGATGTTCGTTAGGAAACTGGTCATCAACTGCTAGAGTATTGTCCATATTTTGAACCCTGGATAGGAAGTCTACAACCATGTTTTATTTTCCTAGACTATCCTTGATAGTTATGTCAAATTCCTGCAGCAGCAACAACCAACGAGTTATTCCCCCATTCGTGATTGGTTTATTAGCTAAATATTTAATGGCAGAGTGATCAGTATACAGGAGTACTTGATAGCCAGTTATATAATGTCTAAATTTATTAATAGCATAAATGACATCCAAGAAATCCTTCTCAGTCACTGTATAATTTAACATGGTAGGAGTGAGATTTTTGCTGATATAATAAATAGCATAAGGCTTTTTGTCTTCTTCTTGGCCAAGAACTGCCTCTATTGTGGTGTCAGATGCATTTGAAGAGATGTGGAAAGGAAGTTTCCAGTTGGGTCCTCGTAGAATTGGTGTTGTTGAGACCAGTTTTTAAATCTGTAAAAGTGGTGTCACATTTATCAGTCCAGTGGAATTCAACATTTCCAAACAATGCATACAAAGGTACAGCTATTTGTGATTTTTTTTTTATAAATCTGCGATAACATCCTACATATCCCAAAAAACTGCGTACCTCTATTTGTGTACAAGGTGTGGCTAATAGAAGGATTACTTCTATTTTTGTTGGATCTACCTGTATTCCGACCGTAGAGATGTAGTGACCTAGGATCACTCCCTTGGTCATCATCATGTGACACTTTCATTGCTTAAAAATAATCTAGTAGTGATGCATCGCTCCAACACTTTTTCTACTGTTTCTAAAGCTTTATCAAAGTCCTCACCATATGGTGTGAATTCATCCATATAGATTTCAAGTCCTTCATTTATTAAGTCAGAAAAAATGCTAATTATGGCTCTTTGAAATGTTGTTGGGGCGTTACATAACCCAAATAGTAAATATTTGTAAGAAAAAGTACCCCATGGGCAGGTAAAATTTGTCTTATCCTGGTCTTCGGGGGCTATCTGGATTTGATTGTAGCCATTGAACCCATCAAGAAAGGAGAAGAACCACTTCCCTTCCAATGTGTCAAGGACTTGGTCAATGAAAGGGAGGGGGAAGTCGTCTTTCTGTGTTGCTTTATTCAGTTCTCTATAATCCACACAGATTATCCATTTCCCATTATTTTTAGGGACGACTACCAGAGGTGAGACCCATTTTCTATCTGAAATAGGATAGATGAATTTACATCTAGCAGTTTTTTTAACTCGTCTTTTACAACATCCTTCAAGTGTGGGTTCAGCCTCTGCTGAGGTTGTCTAATGGTTCGAGCTTCCTTATTTGTATAAATGTGATGGGTGCAAAGCTGGGGATCTAAACCCTTCATGTCTAGGTGGTCCCAAGCAAATGCCCCTTTATGCTTCTGTCGAACTTTTATGAGCCTTTGCTTTTGGTTGCTATCCAATTTTTTATTGATGTTCAGGATCTTCCCTGGCTCAATCTCAATGGGTGTGCTATTACTCACGGTGGTTGTGGGAATATATTGATCATCAAGGTCCGTCAAGGGGTCCTCTTGAAATCCATCTTCAAGAACTGTTTTCAACATTTGGCATTTAAAGTTTTCAAACAAGGGTGGATGGATCATAAAATTATTGATTACATTGTCTTCGGTTTTATTTTTAAATTCAAGAGCTTCTACTAATGTCAGAGGTGGATGAATTTTTTTCTCCTAATGTGCATATGGATGTTTGTGAATTTTTACTGTGGGTAAGCTAGGTTTGGCTAGAGGATAAATAATGATGTTTTTTATGGAGTCTCCTCTAGTGATAGTCATGTTGCCTGTTCGGCAGCCTATGTAATGTTGGCAATATGATGCAGAGTGTTGTCCTTGATGGCAACCCACTGAATGAAGATGAAGACATGAGATTGTTGGCATGTGTTTTCCTTGATGGCAATCCACCTGATGAAGTCATTCTTGACTTGATGAACTTGGTAAATGATGTAAATCTGATGTGATATGATGTTTGTTGGCAATATGATGCTGAGTGTTGCCCTTGATGAACAACCCACTTGATAGAGTGTTGTCCTTGAATGGCAACCCACTTGATGAAGATGATGGCAACCTACTTGATGAAGTTGTGCTTGATAGAATATGTCTTGATAAACTTGTTAAATGATGTAAATCTGATGTATCTACAGTGAGTACAGAAGGTAATGAAGAAATAAATTCAGTATGTGCTAGATCTATGATGAAAAGAAGTGATGAAGACCTGGCGCAAATCTGTTAAAAGAAGTTGAAGAAATCTGGGTAAGTTCATAGATCTGGTATGTTCTGCAAAGTTTATCTTTTATAGATCTATACGCAGGTTCGTTTCACTGAAGGCGCGTATATACGCGGATCTATTACAACAAAGGCGCGTATGACCTGTTAGGGTTTTCTTGAAAAGTTGCATGAATGCATACGCGGGTTGTATGAAGTGAAAGCGCGTATGAATAGTAAAATCTATTCTGAATTTTGTGCAGAGGTATACGCAGGTTTATATACATGAAGGCGCGTATATACGCGACATCAGTAAAAGGAAAGCGCGTATGCAAAACAAGGTTTTGTTGAAGTCTGTGGTATGAAATATCTGATCTGTTCTGTTGTGTTACTGCTATCTGATCTGTGTTGTCTGAATTGATAAGTATCCGTTTTGATGTATGATTGAGCTTAAATGTATGGAGTGGGTCCAGTCTGAAAATATGATGAAACGTGGCCTGCAAGTTGTGTTCTAAAGGAAGCTTTGGATCCAGTGTGAAAATTGATGAAATGTGGTCCATAGAGGTGCTGAGGGTTGTAGCCTTCAGTCAGGGGGTCGTAGCTCCCTTCCAGGAGAGGCTGGTAAACGAGATCAGGGGGTCGTAGCTCCCTTCCAGGAGAGGCTGGTAAACGAGTCGGGGGGTTGGAGCTCCCTTCCAGGAGAGGCTGGTAAACGAGCGCAGGTGGGTGCCTGCGTGCTGGTCAAGTCTGCGCCAGCACATATGTTGTAAGATGTTTTCTCTATAATAAAATATTGAAGGCTGAGCAACTGCAACGGTGGTTTTCTCCCGACTTGGGTTTCCACCTAAAATCCTGGTGTTCATGTGTGATGCTTTGTGTGATGGTTTATTCTGTTCTTACTACACATTTTTACTGTTTATTGAACATCTGATGAATGAATGATGGAATGATATAAGTAAAGAATTAATGACATAATTATATCTATGTGTATACGCGAGTTGTATGAAAGATATCCACGTGTATACACGAGTTTACTAAAGGAAAGTAGCGTATGGGTTTTAAGGAATGAAAAAGTAAAAGTTTTGAGTATGCAGTAAATATTGATTCACCCCCCCCCCCTCTTAGTATTTTTCCCAACATGTAAGCATCAGCTGTTGCCAGCCAAGGTCGCCCCAGAATCAATGGGTGCCCATCCATCCTATTATTTAGGTTAATAACTAAGAAATCGGCTAGATATTCCCATGAGTCTACTGAGACCAGGATGTCCTACATTATTCCTTCTAGTCTGATGATAGACCGAACGGAAAGCTCCAGCAACGTAGCCGTTGGTTCTAACACTGATATGCCTATATTTTCACAGGTTTCCATAGTTAGGATGTTAATGGCCGCCCCTAAGTCGACCAATGTGTTTGGAAAGGAATGTCCAGCAATCTGCACAGTTACTATGGGATTTCCTGGGTATTCATATTTTACGAGTGGTTCCTTACCTAGTAATAAGTCAGAAAGCGTCCCTACCACATGAACGGTGGGTGCAACCTTTTTTTTTTTTACTTGCTTTTTCTAGAATAGCTCTTTAATTTTTTTTGCATATATGGGAATGTCTTGTATGGCCTGGAGAAGAGGAATTTTGATATAAAGGTTTCTTAACTCTCCCAGGATGTATAGAGAGGCTATAGATCTAGGCAGAGTTAACCTTTCAAGGAATGGAGGTGAAAATACCCTAGGCTCTTCAGGCCTCCCTTGGTCACTCGTTTCCTCCTCTTGCCCTCCCTTTGTTTATGTTATATTTTCTTGGCTAGGTTTTGTTGAAGTCCTAGGGTTGGAATGAGGTGTGATTGTGACTTCTACTGGTGATATAGTGTGTCCTGATCTCAACCTTAGTTCATTTCATTGCCTTATTCTAGTGTCAGGGTGTGGATCTTCTATTATCTGGATCAGCTCAACGGGTCTGTTATTGGGATTAGGATTGGGTTGAGCTGATAATTGAGGAAGTAGGTTAGGCTGGGGGTTGTGCTAAACTGGGTATGGAGCCGGAAGTGTAGGTTGATTTTGGGCCCCTGCTCCTATTCGTACATTGGTCATTCCCAGGGGTCACTGCCAATTCTGAGACCAATTAGTGGTTTGGGAAGGGGATGCTGGCCACTAGGCTTGGTATGGAGTGTTTTTCCAATAAGGAGGGGAACAAGGAAAGCTTTCCCAATTATTCCCTGGTGAATGTTGTGTTGGCCAGGGTGGTATAGGGAACGAATGGGTCAACCGAATAGAGAAGGGGTTTTGATTTTTCCAAGATTTTGAAGGGTTTTTCTGGTTAAATTGTTGAGGAGAAAATAACTGGGGTGGGTCTTGAGGCATACCTGGTCGTGCCTGCAATTAGCGATGCTGATTCATCAGTTAAACTGGTTTTGTTTCTTCTTCTGCTTCTTTGAAAATCGCTTTCAGCCCCGGGAGTGAAGAAAAATGGTTCGTGGCATGGTCCTTAGTGCAAATGGCATAGGTCTAAACCATGTCTAAGGGGCATATCCTTTGGATATGCTTCTTCCGATAGTGTGGGAAAAAGATGGAAAAATTATGCTCTACTATAGCTTGCTTCTGCTTGGCCTGTAAGACATCAAGCTGCGTTGTCAAAGTACCCAAAATGTCAGTTTTAAAATTTTCTAAGAGATTTCCAAACTCAGCTCTAGTTACGTTGCCATCGGGCTGCCTAAGGTCCTTTTTTATTGAGTCACGTTCACTTGGCTTATTACACATATTTCCCTGAGAGCACTTGATACACAGGGAAATAATCTCATCATATCCTTCCTAGGAAATATCCCCTTTTCCCATTATGTTAAGTGTTTCAACCCATTCTTCTTTCATTCCCTTAAATAGTGTAGCTTTTAAGATGCCTTTGGATAGTGTAGTATATGGAGACCTTTGTAGATTGTATTGAAATCTTTCTACATATTCCTCTAATATTTCATTGTCCCTTACAAACATATTGAAGATTTCATTTTTTAGTTCTCGAGTCCGACAATAGTCTAGATATTTATTAAGCAAAATGTTCTTCATCTAGTCCTAGTTATTGATGGTTCCCCCACCTAGCCCCATGAACCAGTGTAAGGCTGCTCCCTTTAAAGTAGATGGGAATAGCTTTAATTTCTTAGGGTCGGTGGTGTAGTCATACCCCCTACATAGGACATCGAATTCAAATAAGAATGCGTCAGGATCTTCTATGGTCAGCCCATGGAAGGTGGGGATGATTTGTAAGGGGATAGCTTTCATAGGGGCATTTGTAGCATGATCAACAATGGGATACTCCAACGTCGATGTCTACCTCTGATTCTGGTTTTGATTGTTTGCCATTTGATCAAAGATGTGCCAGTAATCTTCAAGAATTTCTTGTTCTGGAGGAGTAATTCCGGGGGGATTGGGAGGTGAATACAGAGGAAATTTTACAGCACTTCCATGGTCTAGGATACTGAGTATTTCTATCTCGAACACTCCTTTAGGAGAATTAGGCTTGGAAGCTCCTATTTGTATTGCATCACTAGTTTCTCCTTCCCCTTCCTGTAAGTTACAAGAACCTCCCTCTCTCGAAAAGTTAGTACCTATATGATTGGTAGTTTGAAGGCTTAGCTTTGATCCTTCTGTCTTACTATGAATCTCGATGTGGACTGCAGATGGTGAGGCTGCTGCCTGAGGGAGAGTAGTAGGACTTTGAGTGGGAATGATTCTGGGTCCTACGGATGCCTGGGATTCAGCTTTCCTAATGATTTTGTCTATATATGTTGTTCTTCCAAGTATCACCGGTCCCTTGGATTTTGGGGATTTTTGTGGATGATTTTGATCTGTTTCAATATTTTTCTTCCTAGTCATAAAACAAGGGTACCTATTCTACCAATATTTACACAATTTGCTGAGAAGCGACTATGGAGCAAGTGTTTTTCTTACTGGTACGCAGGTTTTTACCTCTTGTTTTTAATACCCAATTTTCACAGCAATAGAGAAAGGTAAAATATATCACTCTTAACACCCTCCCCGGCAACGGTGCCAAAAATGTCGGTTCACAAAGGTGGCTTATTGTAGGAAACCTCTAAGTTCCTCATTCAATTGTCAACCCATGGTAAGTCTTTTTATTTAAAGAGTGTAAGCACAATATATGCAAGTGAGATCGAATGATAGCTACTTTATGACGCTTACGAAAGGGATTCTCTAATTCTCGAAGTTCAATCAACTCAAAGAGACATGAAAATGGAATAATGCAGCTAACTACTCTACCTAGCTTTGAAGGAGAGAAACTTTATAATTGAACAGCGCAATGATGGATGGAACAACAACTTATCGAACTAAACAACAACTTAAGTGAATTGAACAGCAACTTATCAAATTTAGTAGCAACTTAAGTGAATGAATAGCAACCTGAATAAACTGAATCAACAACTACTTATATAATTTTGCAATGGAATTATCTTTACAAACTGACTAATTGAAATCTTACTGTGCATAATCAAGAATTGGACATCTTATCATACTTAAAGGAACAATCTAATCTGTGAAGATGAATAACATTGACTGGTAATTATTCTACGATTCGTAAATCGACTGCAAGGCACTGAGAGAAAATGAAAGCATATAACAACGATAAAGCATTATTACAAATCCGAAAGCATGAATGCAATAAAATATTAAATAAAAAATCATGAATGTTACTATTATAAAGAAATAAAAACCATAACTTTATTGCATGGAGAATTAATTTACAACCGCATCAAGTATCTGGAGATTGATTATGTAATTAACGCACTAAAACTATCAAAGAACTCCCAGAGGTTGGGCCCAGACCACCGGAAGATCTAACGCAACGAAAAACTCAAAATATGACTGTTCAAAACATCAAAACTCTTTATTGAATTAGAAGATAATACAGGGGTACAATCGAATAGTTTTGTCCTGAAGCATTGATTACAGAAGGGGAAAAATTATCTTTCTTGTTCATCCTTCGTCATTTTAAAGGCGTTTTCACATAGTGAGTCAGTATTCTCCAGACGACAACCCACTACACGTGGCTGTCGTTTGGGCTCTCGAGCTTGGACCCATCTTTCTGTCTTCTGCCAGTTCCTGGAATCTATTGCGATTCCATGATTCTGTGCCTCCTAGTTTTTTTCCGTTTAACATTGGTTTAGCTACTCTATTTTCATGTATACAGAGATAAAATAAGTTAAATTTCCATTATAAAAGTGTTTCCTTTTGTCGTTAGCCCACTCGCCCTAATTTTCATAAAAAATTTCTATATTTATTGTTTAAAATGAGAGAGAACTACCAAAACTATGTCACAATTTGAAGGGATTATAGGTGAAAACATACCTTAATTTTTGCCCAACACCATGTATGCGAAAGAGAGATTTAGGGGTTTGGTTGAGCGATTGTGGGAGAAACTCATCGATCTTAAATGATCCACTCCCTTTGTAATTTCCTTTATAAAGTGAGTATGTGTTGTGTGTGAGAGAGAGAAGAGTGTGCAATGTAGCCATAGGGCTTTAGTGTGATTCAGACCATGAGGCCTTAGCCTGTAACTCGAGTTCTATGTATTAATGAAATTTGTGTGTTTTATATATGAGTGTGATTTATTTTAATGAATATATTGATTGAGTGAGAGGATGAATTTCCTATGAAATTTGCCATAAACAGAGTATGGCAGAGATCTAAGCGATATCGCACATCGCATTAAATAGCTTTTACCATTGAGAGTCCGCAAGTAAAATGGAATATCTGTGATGTGAATTCGGGAGGACATGTGTTGTCTCAATGCTATTTTTCACTTCATGGGGAATAAGTGTTATGGTGAATGGCGGTAAATGTTATTTTATGCGCAATGCGAAACGTTAACCTCCACGGTTTGTGATGTCACATATTCTGAGTTTGCAATGCGGGTTGTAGTGCACGTTGATAGATCTACAATATATCATATATTGCAGTTGCTACTCTATATGAAGCTGTGAATTCTTGGAAAGGTTTCTCGGCTGATAAGTGACATATGTTATATTGTGAATGTGGATATTGTTTTGATGTTGTGAAGTCCGCTACAATTAAAATTCTTCTGATGTATATGTGGGCCCATAACCCACAGGTCTACACGGTTAATTGTAAAATGAAGTTTTTTATTGCATCACATTTCCCGACATTGATGAGAAAGAACATGAGGAGCCAAGGGAAGATTTCATCATTATCACTCCGGAAGAGGAGCAACTTCCACCACCACTAGCTGCAAGAGTACTTGCATCAGGAGAAGGAACCCTTCCATCTTTGCAAGATGGTCTTGATCTCTTGACATTAGGAGTCCCATGCATGATCCAGGAGATGCACAAGGAAGAGGAGACATATACCAGTGCTGGTGGAGTATTAGAGGAGCAGCCATCACCATCACCAGCAGTTGGAGAAGAAATTACACCAGTAGGAGGAACCCTTGTAGTTGTACAAAATGTTCCCAAGGATCAACTTATCCAAGGTATGCAAAAATTTCCACCCTGTATTATTTCAGCACATTATATGGATAGTTGTGGGGACATGCCATTAGGAAAATTTTGTGACCAAGGGTTAAAGCACATTGCTGATTTGAAGCAATATACTATCACTGTGCAGAGGAACCTTGACTGGTTCAAGGAGGAGATGCATAGACATCTTGGTCTTTCATTATTGAGTTTCACACAACACTTTGGGTTGGAGTGTAGATTTTTGGAGGATAGGATGAGCATAATCCTAATCAATCCAATGTAGAGTTGTGTGTTCAACATTGTATATGACCTCGAGACAACATATGCACCATCATGGAGATCAGCAACACTGTCACTAAGTAGCAGTGATGAGTTGGAGGCCCAACCATTATTGGAGCATTTCAATGACCACTTCACTTATGAAGCATTGGATAGGCAGATGGTTGATGATAGAAATCTTGTGATGGATGGAATATTCCATTATTATTATAGATCCTTCTTGATGAGCACATCACAACTCAAAGAGAATCTTTTTCTTATAGCATATTTAGAACCTTATGGGTTCTATCGAGTCATTGATGAGCGGCTCTCATGTAGGGATATCCAGGAGGTTGCACTTCAAAATATCATGGAGTGCAAAGATAGTCATCAAATTTTGGAGGAAGGTATTCTCCATTGGATGGATACCAATTTGGAGCATGATAGGAGTCACCCACATTTGAATGTATGAGTGAGGATGATGAGCAAGGGTTTAGTGAGCCACTTGTAGATCTATGACACAAGGCAGCATGAGGCATGGCTGCGTTGGCTACTCTTGAGAAAGTTTGGCCATCACATGACATATCCGATGCCAAAGGGTGTGTTATGGTTTGGGACTTTGCAGGGCAGTCATATGATATGGAAGCAAAGAGTTTGGTTGTATGGGACATTCTACAAGTCAATCATCATGATGTTACTCCATGACTTGTATGATGATGATATGAGGAGGTAGCAAGAGTCATTGTTGCTTTGGTTACTCTTAGGAGAGTATGGGTTGAATTTCTCCCATACTTTGAATGATGTTTCAGGAGAAGATGGTGGCACAATCATGGTGCAAAGGGGCTACTCCATAGCCATTAAGTATTATAAGATACTTCCACATAGGAAGGATTCTTCCATATATAACAGAGTTTGTTCGAATTTATGCATGCTTTGGCCAAATTTTGGAAGTTTTGGATGAGAAAAGGCTTTGACCTCCAAAAAATTCAATGTTTTCCAAGCAGAAGCAGCTGCAAGGGAGGCAACAACAGTGGGATAGTAGCATTGCGTCATGTGAATTTGTCATTAGGCATGTCAACGAGGGGAGCTATGAGATGATAGGTGCCTTATCACAAAGGACAATAGCGCTATCACTTGGGAGTATAGATTCATATTGGGAGTCCCAACCATTGATGGAGTGTTCCAAGGATCACTACACATATGAGGTACTTTATGGGAAAGTAGAAGATGAGAGGTATAGAGTGGTGGATGGAGTCATATACTAAACGGATAGGATCTTTTGACTAGGAATTCCAAGCTCAAGAAGAGGGCTATACATTCAACACATGATTCATTCCTTTCCAGTCACGAAGGTCTCATGGAGACATATCAGACCATTATGGAGAGATTCTCATGGGAGGGCTCATCCTTGGACCTCATCACTAGCTTACTCACAGTACATGATAAGGGTTTTTCATTTGTACTTATTGATCATCTAACAAAGTATTTGCATTCTCTTTTCATTTATATACAATGTATTGCTCCATAAGAGGGCAAGCCTCTTTTTGGACTTCATGGTCTTTTTGAGAGAAAAATCAGTGATGGAGATAGTCACTTCTTGTATGGATTTGGGAAAGTATTGTTCTATTCTTGGTATTCTCAGTTGACACACAATTCCATTTACTACTTTCCAGTAGATGAGAAAGCATGCACAACTAGCAAGTGGTTGGGAGACAACTTGCCACATTATGTTCATGGGCAGCAAGTAGAAAAACTACGTTGTTTCCACTTGGGGAACTATTTTCACCATCCAAAATTTCATATGACACTCAGTATCCTTCTCATTTGTATTACATATTGTGATGATGTTATTTTCACTATATGTGGAATGGCTTGGGCAAGAAAGGTTCATAGAACCAAGGAGTGGATCCTTGAGAGTCTAGTTTCCTTTTGGCTTCTTGAGGGCAACATTATTGTAGCCCAAAATCAGTAGCAGCTCTATACATATCATAAATGGAGAGAGACAATGTGGGATGGACGATTTGGTCTATCATTTTAAGCCATACAACCCATATACATTACAGGAGCAAGAGATGGAGGAGTTTTCCTATGAGCTACCATTTTGGAGAGTGATCCATTTTGTTTGGATGATAGCCTGGGGATTGGAGCTTCTCATTGGGATTAATATTCCCAACCTTCTTATTCTCTTATGCCTCAAGAAGACCACTAGACAACATGTAGTTGCCTCCATGTATATCCTACTTATTCATGATGAAATCCACTTGGTTTTATCACCAAAGGCTAACTTACACACTTGGGAGGAGCAACTAGGGGACAAATTGATTGGAGAGCATCTTGTTCAGTGGAGGATTTTATCAGATGAGGATGCTTTAGGAGGAGGAGAGGAGGCTTTGCAGTGTCCATCCTTGCAATTTCTTGAGGACAAGAAAAATTTGGGAGGGGAGGACTGTAATATTCCTAATTATCTTTCAGCTAGTTGGAATATTAATTTTTTCTTTTGATAATAAGATAGGTGAATAAGTGGGCAGAGAGACCCATAAATCTCTTTAGTAGGAATAAAACCACTTCTCATGTGAATGAGGATCATTGTATCTACTAAATAAATCACCTTTAGGTGTGAACAGAGGCTAAATCATGTGGACAGGGTCAAAGTTGACCAAATCAACAACGTTGTTATGGAGATAGTGGAGGATCAATGGAGGAAAACACAGTCATAGAGGAGGAATGTATGCATGAGAGTAGATTCTTTAATGAGTGGGACCCAGGGTGAGGAAGCTCACCAAGCATATAAGGACGAGGATGGAATCCATAGAAGGCATTCATAATATTGATATTTTATTGGTCTTTTATGACTTTTTGCACACCTCGGTTGTTTAGCTAAGTCTGTTGTGTTTTTTAGCACAAGTGTGTTTTCGAGTGGAAATACCACCCTCATCCTTAGGGGACTTCGAGTGCCTACTTAGAAGAGGTTCATTGAGCATAATTTCCACTGTCTGTTTTTAGACCAAGCTTCAGCCTTCATCCACAATGCACTCTCCTTCAAGATTTTGTTGTTTTGTACGGTAAGCTGCAGTGGAGGGTTGATAGACCCAAATTCTGAGCTTGTTTTCCAATGGAGGGAGCATCCCTTCATCTGGGAGGCTAGTAAGGAAGTTATTAGATATTTATTCCACCATCATGCATCAGGCCAAGTAGTAGCATTCACCCACATCCCAGTCTCCTCCAGAAACCGTGTTATTTTGCAGTGCAGTTGCAGTGGGAGGTCAAGTACCCAAGTTCTTGACCATGTTTTCCAGTGAGGGGATCAACCCTTCATCGAGAAAGGTTTTGAGGAGGGGTATCAGCCATTTTAATATCATATCAGCCACCTCCCACTATTTTTCCAGTTGTAGAGCGTTATTCATCCCTAGGGCCACATTTTGTATATTCTGCATTTTGAGTATTTCTGGAAACCCTTCCTGGGTTGTCTTGGAATAGTGCTAGAAAGCCTAGATCTTTGATCCCGACATTTTCTAATAACCATCTCATCAGATCCATGTTTTTACATCTACAACAATAGTAAACCCTAGCAAAAATTGTGTTGTCTTAGCCTCTGACATTATTGTATAGTGATTGCTCTTCATTTTTTATGTATTGGGTCTTTAGAGGCTTGTTTGGCCTAACTTGAGTGACGTTTTCCTCAAGATCTTGTATAAATTTGATGTATAATGTTTAATATAATGGCTATATGATCTGCTTTCATATTTATGTGTTGATGTATGATCTGCTCTCATTTGATGTTATAATGTTTAATAGAATGGTTATATGATCTGCTCTCATACATTTGATGGAGAGATGAAGAAACGAGAATATGCAGAAGCATAACTATTTGGGATGAGGAAGTTCTTCAAATTGCATGATTATACAGAGAATATGAAAGCCAAGATAATTATTTTCAGTCTCAAGAGAAAAGAAGATATTTGGTGGGAAGATGTGAAGTTTGTCAAAGGCATCAAGACAAAGGAGTTGAGTTGGCTTAAGTTTAAAAGACTCCTCAGAAATAAGTACTTGTCTAAGAGATATTAGTATGGAAAGGATAAGGAGTTCTATGATATTAATATGGGTTCTATGACAAATGGAGAGCATATTACCAAGGTTATGGAGTTGTTGAGGTATGTGCCATATCTTAAGGATGAGAATACAAAGGTACAAAGGTTCATTAGTGGATTTCCTTTAGAATTTAAGGATCATATTGAGTATGATGAGCCTATATCATTAGATGAATTCATTAGTAAGTTGAAGCATTGTTATGCACAGTTTAAGTGTAAGTATGAGCCTAACTAGGATTGGAAAGGGAATGATAATACTAAAGGAAATTGTGTTAAGAATAAAGGAAGACTTGATGATGCATGTGATAAGGAGAATGTGACACCTCATGAGAATTTCAATGCAGTTGAAAGAGGACATGGGTCCCAACTTGAGGAGTAGAACAAAGGTGATGGAATTAATCCTTTTCAGTGTTGGACTTGTGGCGGACAGCATCGCAGGAGATATTTTCCACAACATCAGGGTGGAAGACCCCATATTTACAGTACTAATGAAGCACAGACAGTTGGATATGTTGGACATATTATTCCTTGGATTTATGCAGCAGTGGATAGTAGGTATGCTAATCATCAATTATCCATTATTGATATGGATAGTAATCTTTGTGACAAGTTGTTTCTAATTTTATTGAACCTAGATCTAATTATAGTTATATGAGTCCTAACTTGGTGGATAATTGTTGCTTGAATAAATAAGTGCATATTGAATCTTATTTGGTGTAGTTGGTACAATGGACCAAGAGAAGAGTTCATCATTGGGTGAGATCTTGTGCATATGAGTTGAATGGTATTCCTACATCAACACATCTAAATGTGCTTTCTTTTAGATCACACAATATGATTTTGGGCATGGATTAGTTGTTCATTCACATGACTAAAGTAGAATTTTATGAGAAGGAAATTGGGTGCCTAGATGATGATGGGGAAAGAAGAATCTTGCGGGGTAAGAAGAATCCTACATCAGTGATAATGGTTAAACCTATGCAGGCAAAGCACAGTTGTATAAAATGATGTGTATTGTTTGAAATTCATATTTCTAATGGCAAAGAGAAGGAAGATGAGGAAAATGAATTTCTGATGATGTATTTGATTTTTCAATAGTTTTAGGATGTGTTAAAACATATATTTCATATTTCCCTCCTCATTGGGAAGTGGACTATTTTATTGAGTTGATGCCAAGAGCATCAACAACATCAAAGGCACCTTAAAGAATGAGTATTCTAGATTTGGTGGAATTGAAGTGGCAGCTTAAGTAAATGCTTGATAAGGGATAAATTAGGCCAATTTTGTTTCCTTGGGGTGCACTACTGTTTTTTGTGAAGAAGAAGGATGGTACTCTCATATTACGAATAGATTACATGTAGTTGAACAAGGTGACTATCAAGGACAAGTATCCATTACCGAGGATTGATGACTAATTTTATCAGTTGAAGGGAGCATCAGTGTTCTCAAACATTGATCCAAGATCGGGATATCATTAGGTGCACATCAAAGAATAATATATTTACAAGACCACATTCCGTACTAGGTATGGTAATTATGAGTTAGTGGGGGTTAATTTTGGTCCTACTAATGCTCCAGCTACTTTCATGTGTTTGATGAACAATGTGTTTCATCCTTATCTGGACAAGTTTGTGATAATTTTTATTGATGATATGTAGATATATTATAAGAATGAGAAAGAGCATGTAGAGCACCTAGGAATAGTGTTAATATTGTTGAGAGAGCATCAATTGTATGCCAAGCTCAACAAGTGAAACTTCTTTCAGACTGAAGTTCATTACTTGGGACATGTTATTTCCAGGGAAGGCATAACAGTGGACCCAGAAAAGATTACGGCTATCATGGAATGGCTAGCTCATAAGCATGTGGATGAGGTCATTTCATTCATGGGAATACGAGGTTATTACAAGAGGTTCATCAGGAACTTCTCATGGATTTCCTATCCTATTACATATTTGCAATGAAAAGGAAAGAAGTTTGAATGGACTGAAGAGTGTGCATCTAGTTTTGAGTAGTTGAAGCATTTTCTTAAAAATTATCTAGTCTTGAAGATTGCAGGCCCTGATAAGGATTTTGTGGTATGTACATATGCTTGCAAGAGAGGACTTGGTGGAGTCCTTACGCAAGAAGGACATGTGGTATGTTATGACTCATGAGTCAAGGAAGTTGAATGAGCACAGGCATAATTATGTGAGTCACAATATTGAGTTGGAAACTATAATCCATGAATTGATGATGTGTAGACATTATCTTCTTGGTAGGAGGTTAGTTTTTATGAGTGATTGTAGTGGGATGAGGTACTTGTTTGACCAACCTAATCTGAATTCTAGGCAAGCTAGATGGTTGGATACTCTTAGTGAGTTTGACTTTGAGATGATGTACATTAAGGGAAAGGAGAATAGGGTTGCATATGCTCTCAGTAAGAGAGTGCAAGTGAACCATATTGCAACAGTAAGTTCTTATGGGACATATTTGTAGGAGTGGATCTTGTAGGCGGGGCAAGATGAAGACATGTACCAACAGTTAATGCAGATATTACAACAATAAGGTGAAGGTGATAGGGATGAGGAGTATCACCTCATGGAATATGGCTTTGTCAGATTCAAGAACATGATTTATGTGTTGGATAATAATGAGCTCAAGAAGCTTATCTTGAGGGAGTTTAATGTAAAGTTGTATTCGGGTCACCTGGGATATCAAAAGACATTGATAACAGTTAATAAGTTCTATCATTGGTTGAACTTGAAGAAAGAGGTGGTTTATTTTGTTCAAGATGTTTAGACTATGAGCAGGTAAAATCAAAGTGTAGGAATATGGTTGGTTTATTACAGTCGATTCTTATTTCGAAGTGGAAATAAGAGGTCATTTCCATGGACTTCATTACGGGTTTGATGAGGACATCAAGACAATATGATTCCATCATGTTTTTGGTTGACGGGTTGAGTAAGGTTTCTCATTTCATTGAGATGAAGTCTAATCATTCAACCAATGAGGTATCTTATATATTCATCAGGGAGATTTTTAGATTCCATGGTGTTCCTAAGAAAATTATATCATACCGATATTCAAATTTCACTTCTAGGTTTTGGAAGGAGTTGTTTGTAGGATTGGGGATAGAGTTATATTTTAGCAAAAATTATCATCCACATACAAATGGACATACAAAGAGGGTGAAAATGATTCTTGAGGATACGTTGAGGATATATGGCATGCATTAGTAGCAAAAGTGGGAGTAGTATCTTCCACTGGTGGAGTTTTCATTTAATAATGGGTATCAGGAATCCTTAAGGATGAGTCCGTTTGAGGCTCTTTATGGGCAGAGTTGTAATACTCCTATCAGCTGGAATGATCCAGTGAATAGTGTACTTATTGGACTAGACGTGTTGGCTCAAATGGAGAAGGAAATGTAGGTTATCAAGAGGAATTTGAAGGAAGCATAGGACATGCAGAAGAGTTATGTAGATCAAAATAGATCATTCAAGGAGTTTCAGGTTGGGGAGCATGTGTACTTGTGTATCAAGCCTAAGAAGATCTCCTTGAGGATTGGATCATGTGCCAAGATGACACCTCAGTATTGTGGGCCTTTTGAGATCCTTCAGAGGATTGGGTTGGTGGCCTATAGAACTCCACTGCCACCAATAGTGAAAGTCCATGATTTTTTCCATATTTCACTTCTTAAGAAGTATTTCCAGGATGTTGATCATGTGATTGATTGGTCTATATTGGGAACTAGAGGGAGAATTATAGCCAAAGCCTCAATGCATTTTTCAGTAGAAACAACTCATACTATGAAAATGAGAAATTGATCAAGTTAAAGTGCAGATGAAACACTTTGGGCCCAATGAAGCTACATGGGAGTTGGTTGATCAGATGCGGGATTTGTACCCTTCTTTATTTGTTGGTTGAGAAAATGAGTTTGATTTATCTATTTTGGTTTATGTTTATGTGTATGTGTATTGTGTATACTACAATGAGTTGTGTTATAAAGCTCCAATACACAGTATGGTTTTCATGGTTTCAATATTTTGTTATGCTTTAATTATGCATTGATCTGGGTTATAAAGCTCCATGGGGAACATGTATTTGTTGGTTATAAGCATTACTGAAAACTGAGGATGGTGTTTCCCTAAGGGGAGGGGTTTGTAATATCCCTTGGTTGATTTTCTATGTAAATAAAATAATACCAAGGTCATGGGACACGTATTCCAAGTAGAATTTTGGGAAAAACACTTTAGTGGGAATCACTTATGATTAATTAATTGCTATGGCAGTTGAAAAAGGAATTGTAAAAGGAAAAGTCGCAATAATTGACATTTTAACTATGATAAATAAAGGAAATAGGAAAAAATGAAGGTGAAGCGACACATATTTGCATGCAAAGGAAATTAGAGGAAAAAATTAAGGAAAATGAAGATAATAGAGAGATCAATGATATAAAGGATTCAGAGAAATAATTGCTAACTTTTGATAGTTTTGAGTTGATTTCTCATTTTATTCTCTCTCATACACTCTTTCACACACAGAGAATTCTTGGAGCATGATTGGAGTACTCTAGAATTCACTTGGATTTGGAGAAAGAAGGAAAAGGAAATCATGGAGCGCAATGTAACAGTTGGATCAACAACTATAGCTGGATTGTTTTACAGGTAACAGGTTGCCTGCGTGATTTCCATGGTAATTTTTGGATGCATGGTATATGAATGTGGTTCCTTTGTTAGGTGTTTTCATTGGCATGGTTATTTTCCTGGACTAACATCAGTTTCGGCCTTACCTTGCCATTTCCTAGATAACCATGGTGTTGTGGTTTTTTCCACTTGTTTTTTTTATTGGTTCTCAAGTTCCCTATGGTTGTGGGTTGGAACAAATACTCTAGAAGCCCTGGAACAGATTGGTTTGAGTTACTACTTCCTGGAGCCATAGGTGAGGAAAAACTCTTTGTATCCCTTGGTGGGTTGAGTTATTAGTCCCTGGAGCTTTGGTTGTAACAAATGCTTTGGAGCCCTAGAAGGTTGTGGGTTGTGTTACTAGTTCTTGGAGACCTGGAAAACTTGGGTAGAGACTGATTTGGTTGATGTTAGTGATTTATGGATGGTAGAGGTGGAATAATTGTGGTTTAGGGTTGAGGTGGTTTTTCCTTTGGAAGCCCTAGTTGGTTTTATCTTAGTTTATTCCATGAGATCCCAAATTCATGCTTGGAATATGGCACAGGGGTAGTTAGTTAAAAGAGATATTTGGCTAATCCCAATCTATGGTTGAGTGATATGTGGAATTCCCTGACTTGGTTGATATTTTCATATGTGAACAAGAGTTATTTTCCTACTGTGATATATGAATACTTGTATTGGTTATGATGTTGATATTATGGTTTATTTTCCATGGTTTCTGTGTTGGTTATATGATTTAATATATTTATGGCTCTTGACATGTTTAGTTAAATTATTGATTGGTTGATGAATTCATGGACTAATAAGTGTTATTGCAACTAGCTAGAGAGGGATTAGAGCCTTCTTGGTGATTCTTAGATGAAGAATACCAATTTATGATCAGATATGCATTCATGAACTGTAGCTTACATATTTTCCATATGTTTGATGAAATATTTGTTATGTATTATTCAATATAGGTCAAGTTCTTGCTTCAATTTTGAATGTTTGGCAGTGTATTCATGTAAATTATGATTCTGGAAAGTTACAAGCACATATGAACAATGGTTTGGAGGCTAGCCTAAAAACGTGGCTCAGATCTCAGAACCACTAGCAGTGAACTGGAGGATTTAGGTCATAACTACATGTAAGCACGCTTATGCATGCGTTTGGGGCCTCATAACCACACTATTTCCTTGTTATGCATGCATATGGTAATATTTTAGAGAAAAAAGGGTTCCAGTCCAACGATTTATCATCTAGGGTGGTTGTTCAATTCCTGAGTGATCTGTAGTTCCTCTAGGATGTTAGTAAGTGTTCAATTTGTAGGCCCCACGTCCTTAAATGGAACTTGTGGGTTGAGTCATGTCATAGTGACACTCATCTCATGTTCATCCTAGTGAGCTTGTGAATTTGAGTAAATGTGGGAGGATGAATTTACACTCAAGAAAATATTCTTGAGCTCACTAATATCTAGTACATAAATCTTGTTCCTAAATATGACCAAGATATCTGTTGTGTGGTGATACTCCTCATCTCTATCACCTTCACCCTGTTACTATGATATTTTCTTCATCTTCTAGTACTTCTCATCATGATGTGCTACCTCCAAGATCCACTCCTACAAATCTGTCCCATAAGAGCTCATAGCTAAAATATGATTCACCTAGACTTTCGTATTGAGAGCATCTACAACCTTGTTCTCCTTTCCCTTAATGAACCTCATCTCAAAATCAAAATCATTGAGGGTAACCAACCATCTTGCTTGTCTGGAATTCATATTGGGTTGGTAAAACAAGTACCTCAGTCAGTATGATCAATCATAAAAAAAAACCTCCTACTAAGGAGATCATGTCTCCACATATTAAATGCTTAAATGATAGTTTCCAACTTAAGATCATGAGTCACATAGTTCTTGTCATGTTCATTCAACTTCCTTAATTCATAACAAACCACCTATCCTTCCTGCATCAAAAATTCACCGATTCCTTCCTTACATGCATCTATACGAACCACAAACTCCTTATCAAGATCTGCAATCTTCAAACCTGAAGCATTTGTAAGCAAATGTTTCAACTACTCAAAACTAGCTACACATTGTTTAATTCCTTCAAACTTATTTCCTTTCCTCTGAAAATATGTAGTAAGATAGAAAATCTTGAAGAAGTTCTCGATGAACCTCCTGTAATAACCTTATAGTCCCATGAATTATCTGACCTCATCCACATTATTAGGAGTTGGCCACTCCATGGTAGCTTTAATATTTTTCAGGACCACTATTATCCCTTCCTTGGAGACAACATGTCCCAAGTAACGAATCTGAGAGTGAAAGAAACTTCACTTGTTGATCTTGGAATAAAACTGATGCTCTCTAAAAAATCTCAAAGTTGCTACCAGGTGCTCTGCATGATCTTCCTCCTTCTTGGAATATACCAATATATAGTCAACAAATACTATCACAAACTTGTCCAGATAAGGACACAAAATTTTGTTCATCAAACAAACGAAGGTGCCTGGAGCATTGGTAAGACCACAAGGAACCACCACAAACTCATAATGCCCATACCTTATATGGAATGTAGTATTGTAGATTTATTCTTCCTTGATTCACACCTGATGATATCCCGATGTCAGATCAATCTTAGAAAACATTACATCTCCCTTCAATTGATCAAACAATTCATCAATCCACGTCAATGGATATCGGTTCTTGATGGTCACTTTGTTCAACTTCCCATAATAAATACAAAATATTAGAGTACCATCCTTCTTCCTTACAAACAATACTGGTGTACCCCAAGGTGACACACTTGACCTTATGTATCCTTTATCAATCATTTCTTTAAGCTGCATCTTCAGTTCCACCAACTCTGGAGTGCTCATCCTATAAGACACCTTAACTGTTGGTGTTGATCCTAGCATCAACTCAATGGAAAAATCCACCTCTATATGAGGAGGAAAATCTATAATATTTGCATAAAACACATCCTAAAACTTCTGTAAGAGAAGATACCTCTTTAGGACTTCCTCATCCTAAACATCCTTCCCTTTGTCACTAGAAATAACACTGCAAACATCAAACATATTTTCTTACGAATGTGATTTTATTGCATAGCTATAACCATTCTCACTGTTGTAGGATTCTTTTTTCCCTACAAGACTCTCTTTTATCCATCATCATTTAGGCACTCAATAGACTTGTCATAAAATGTCACTTTAGTCTTGTGAATTAACAATCGGTCCATGCCCAGAAGCATACTCTATGAACCCAAAGGAAGCACATTTAAATGTGTTTATTTAGGCATACCACTCATCTCAAATGCATAAAATTTCACCCAATGATGACCTCTTCTCTTGGTCCCCATGGCCAACTACACCAACCAAGATTCTAAATGCACTTCTTTATTCAAGCAACACTTATCCACTAGGTCATGAATGATATAACTATAATTTGATCCAGGATCAAATAAAATATAAACAACTTGATCACGAAGCTTACCTTCCATCTCAATAATGGAAGCTTAATAATCTGCCTTCCTATTATCCATAGTTGCATAAATCTGAGGAATACTCTGCCAACATATCTAATTTTATGTGCCTTTTGAGCACTATAAATATGAGGCCTGCCACCCTTGTGAAGCGAGAACTCACTCCTGGAATTCTCCCCACCACAATTCCAACACCCTAAAGGCTTTTTGACACCACCCTTATGCTACTCCTTAAGCTAATACCATGTCCTCTCTCAACTGCATTGAACTTATTATAAGGAACTAAATTTCCTTTTCACTTACATCTTGAGGTCTTTGTCCCTTCTAAGGCCACTTTCCTTTAATATTTTCATGCCCTTTCCAATCAAACTTGAACTCAAGCTTGCACTTTGACTGATCATAACAATGCTTCAGATTTCTAATTGCTTCCTCCAGTGACTGAGGCTCATCAAACTCAATCCGGTCTTTGAATGCTATTGGAAACCCACTAATGAACCTTTGAATTTTTTCTCTCTCATCCTTAAGATAAGTTACATACCTCAATATCTCCAGGAATCAGCTATTATACTCATCATATGTCATAGAACACATTTTCAACTCATTGAATTCATTGACCCCCTCATCACAGTATCTTCTTGAAGAGTCTCTCAAAATCATCCCAATTAGTTCCTATTCTCTAATGTCTCTAACACTCTTCACAACTTCCCACCATATATATGTTTTTCCTTTGAGACTGAAGATAGATATCTTGGCTTTAATGTTCTCTAAATACTCATGCAATATGAAGAACTTCTTCGTCCCAAGAAGCCATTCTTGTGTATCTTCTGATTTCTTCATCTCTTTTTCAAATGTAGGAGGCTTGGATTTCTTGAATCACTCTAGAAAATACCCCTTATCACTCCTATACATATGTTGGAAGTGATGGTGATGATGTCTCCTAGAACCAGAGCTAGAATACAATCCATAAGTTCTAGACCTCCTGTCAGGTATATCCAAAGATCTGCCACCTCTGACTGTATCATCTCTATCTGTCATGTGTATTATCTAAGAACTGCTACCATATGCCCCCTTTGTCTTCTCCTCCTATCTATCTCCATGATTTATTCCCATTTGTCTCTACTTTTGCAAATTTTAAAGGTTTTGAAGAATCACTTCATTGACCCCTACTTGCTTTTCTTAATCCCTTGCAAGTCTTTCCTAATCCTCAATAAAAAAATTATTATATTCCTTGCAACTTCTAATGTCTTCCCTCATACTCCTCAGTGTATTAGCCAGACCAGGAGAATACTCTTCTCCTTGCTTCCCGACTAACCTTAACCATCCTACTATTTTCAAATTAAGAATGTAAGGGGATTCATGTGAACTGTAACCCACCATTCTGATCTTCTATTTCTTGCAAACATACCATACTAGATAAACAAAATAGAAGGCATAATCAAAATTGTACCTCAATGTATCTCAGGGGAGCTTATCACATCTGGAACATTCAGTTCAGATTAGTATGACACAATATCACAATATATCAAATCATACATTAATATCATAACCATAGCCATAAAAATTCATGCATAGAAAACACACAGACAATTAACATGCATGCATAACAATAACATTTGGCCCAAGGTCTAGTGTTGCAAACTCGCTCTGATACCAATCTGTAACACCTCCTCCCACATTTACCTGCTTTAACAAGCTCTCAAGGGTAAACATGAGATTAATTTTACTATGACATGACCTGACCTCGAATTTCTGGTTATGGAAGTGGGTCCTACTAACCAGAAACATACTACCATCCCTCGAGGAAACCAGATCACCTAGGTGTATAACAACCACCCCCAGTGATAAATCCCTAAGATAGAGCTTATTTTTCTCAAACTTTACATCCCAACCACACCCTTGAAAAATTGTGCATGTGGTTGGATGGATCCAACCACACCCACATGCCTTCTTGCATGCGGTTATGTCCAAAATCTTCTAGTTTTGTGCACGTTGTTGCAAGATATTTGAAACTTTTTCAAGGCGTGCCTACATGCCACTATCCATAATTTCCCAACACTTTCCAGAATCATGTTTGAGATGATAACACATATAAACAATCAATAATAGGGCTAGATCCTATCTAAGAAATTCCTAATACATGATAGAGATTTTTTCAAATGTATGGTAAACATAGAAGCTACAGGTCATGAATGCACAACACTTGTCAGCGCATACATCCACCAATCATTCAATAACTTATCAATCATGAACAAGATCCATAACAAGAGCACATCATATAACTATGCATATAACCAGAATAGAATCCATGACAAATTAGTGGTAATATCGACATAATAACCATACATGTTTTTATCAATCACAATAAGAGAATATATCTCATATTAACATATGCAAAATCCAACCAAGTCCAGAACATCCGAGTACCACATGACCATATATTGGGCTGAACAAAATCTATCTTTTAGCCAATCACCCCTATGTCATATTCCAACCATGAATGTGGGATAATTTGGGTTAAAACAAACCAGATCCAAATAGGTATTCCAAAGGCCTAAAAGCCTCAACTCTCAACCACAATGATTTCACCTAAAAGGTCCAAAAATCACTAATATCGAACCAGATTGGTCTCTTCCCAAAGTTTTCCAGGGCTCTAGGGACTACTATCACAACTCACAACCTCTAGGGAACCCAAGGTGTTACAGGGATCCAAATAAATACCATCTCAAACCACATCCTCCAGGGAACCCAAGTTGTTTCAAGGCTTCAAAGATTCCATCGCAACCCACAACCACTAGGGAACTTGAGAACTAATAAAAAATCTAATTAGAGAACCCACTACATCATGGATTTCCAGGAAATGACAAGGCAATGATCCAAACTTAAATAAAAATGCAACACAATATATATATAACCATAAATATAGATATGCAACAAAAATAACACTTCATTTCATTAATCTCAAAGAACTAAAATATGCTTACATACAGAATGGAAATAAACTAGCTCGGGCGATGGTAGCTTATCTTTGAGAAGAGATGTGGCGACTACATGCCTATGAACTGTATTACAATGAGGTTAAAGGGCCTTTTTATTATTGAAAAATAAGGGATAACGATAAAAAACCAAAACCCTAACCCTAGGAGATGGAACACAAAGATTTTGTGGGCCCCGTTGAAGTTAGTTAGGAAACCAACTTCCTAGGGTTGTAACTTGGTCATATCATCTTTTTTTGGCATGTACGATACCTCATTGGAAATATGTATTCAATTACTGCAGGATTTTCCATATGCCCCTACCTATAGCTACATGGCTATTGTGAACCTAAAAAAGAACCGTTTAGGGGGTCAAAACTGCTTCAGAAGTTTAGGACCCAAAAAGATGCTAAAAATAGTAAATGTTGCTATAAAAAAGAAACTAATGAAACTGAATAGAGGTCTAGGTGGAATAGGAAAGTGCCCACCAATGTCCACCTAGATTATTTCCCCTCCTTAGGAAGAAATGGTCCCCATTGCATGCGGAGCCGTCATGAGGTGAGGAAATTTCTGTTGAACCTAGTCCCTAGTAAACCACTTGCCCTGGTGAAGAAGTTAACCTACTTTGACTACTCGATATAGTTGGATCCTCTATTGGAAAGCATTTTTTTTTTTTTTTCCATGATTCGATGATTTGTGCCTTATTCCATACATTCTAGGTTTAACTCTGTTGGTGTGAGTTGTTCTGCAATGTCGGATGTGTCCATTAATGGTGGAAAGTAAGGCTAAAGGTAGTCCACAATGAACACTAGGTGTAGGACAAGGAATGGTGGAATGTTGACCTCGAAGGAATTATCTCCTATAGCCTTGGTGATGGTGTATGTTCCATATTAGTGCAAGTGAAGCTTGCGATGGGGCGCAACGAGGCGTTGCTTCTATAATTGTAGTCAAACTTTGTTGCCCACCTGGAACTTGTGTGGCACCTGATGTTGATCATGTCGCTGCTTGTACTTGGCATTGGCTTTGTCCAATATATCATGGACTTACTAGTGGATTTTCTAAATGCACTCAATGAAGTTGTTATCCCTCTTAGCTTCGGACTGGACATGTGTCGAGTCTTCCTGAGTAGCTGCAAATAGTATGGCTACATCAATGGGACATAGTGGTTGGAATCCCAACCCCACTTGAAAGGGATGTGGTTATTTGAGCTATGGAGAGCTCTGTTGTAGCTGTGTTGGACATATAGGAGGCTTTCATCCCATGTGTGTGAATTCTTCGGGTTGTACATGCACATAATGGTACGATCATATTGTTGACGACCTATATTTGGCCATTATTTTAGGGGTGGAAAGTCATGGACTTAGTGAGCTTGGTATCCAACATCGACTAGAGACTTGACCAAAATGTACTTAGCAACATGCTATCCCGACATGAGATAATGAACTGTGGGATCCTAAAGTGTACCCAACTCTTTCAAAGAAGAGCTTAGCAATGGTTCCTTCTGTGATACTCTTCTTGTAGACCGTAAGAATGGCCATCTTGGGGTATATGTTGACGACCATGAAAACACAGTCATTGCCATGCTTAGTAGAAGGAAGTCCCGACCTGTAATCCATGGAGAGGGATTCTCAAGGTCGACTAGGAGTAGGAAACGGAGTATATAGGCCTTGGTTCTTGATGGTCGGTTTGGAAATTCCATAGGAAGTGTAGGATATGATGTACTTCCCAACATCCTATCGAAGGTTTGGCCAATAAAAATACTTTTGCAACATTGCCATTGTTTTCTCTACTTTGAAATGTACATTGACCCAACTGTAGTGCGCCTCCAAAATCATCTTGGCACGCTCACTTGAAGGAGCATAGAGGTGTCCCAGGTGGCATAACAGTGCATCCTGGAGGTTAAAATTTGGAACTTTCTTGCCTTCCAAGAGCATTTGGTATGTTTTTTCGAATTATGGATCTCTTTTTTAAATATGTGGCCACCCCAAAGTCTCGAGCCCACAAGAGTTGAGCACAATGGTCAACACCATGACCAGCGGTTGGTTGAGGCAATCTGTAACATTATTGATGCTTCCCTTCTTGTACTTAATGTTAAAATGGAATAGTTGTAGGTATGTGGACCATTTATGATAGAAATAATTTTTCAACTTCCCTTGTGTTTGTATGAACTATAGGGGTCGGTGGTCTGTGTGGATGATCGTTTCCTTCCCCAGAATGTAATTCTTACATTGTTGGCATGCCTACACAATGGAATAAATCTCTTTCTCATAGGTGGGATACTTTCAGAACGAGTCTGAAAGTGTCTCACTATGATATGCTACTAGATTTCCCTGTTGTGTAAGAACTGCACTAATAGCATAGTCGAAGGAGTCTGTCTTAATATCAAATGTTTTTTGCAGGTTTGGTAATGTAAGCACTGGTGTAGAGAAGAGACGATGCTTCAACTCAGAAATTTCCTTCTGTTGGGATTCAGACCAAAATAAATTTTCTTTTGCTCCATCCTTGATGACTTGAATTAAAGTCCAAGTGATATGAGAGAACCCCAACACGAACCTACCATAGAAATTGGAAAGACCCACAAAGATGCAGAGCTTTGTGAGAGTGGTTGGGGCTGGACAATCCAAAATGACTTGTATCTTGGTTGGGTCCACATGCACACCCTTCTCATCAATGTTGTATCCCATATATTGAACCTGGGTCATACCAAAAGTGAATTTCTCCAAGTTGGCACACAGCTTGTATTGTCACAAGGTTTGGAGGATCTATTGAACATGGTGGAGGTTCTCTTCCCAACTATGGATGAAAATCAATTTTTCATTAAAATACATCACCATGAATAAGTTGGTGAAGGGTCACCAGATGTCGTCCATCAGCCACATGAAGGTTGCGAGGGCATTTTTCAACCCGAAAGGCATGACCATCCATTCGAAAAGGCCCTCCTTGGATTTGAAGGAATTATTCCACACATGAGAGGGTTCTATTGGTACCTAGTGATAACTAGACTTAAATTCAATCTTTCTAAAATATTTGGCCCCCTTTAGCATGTCCAGAAGGTTATCAATCCATGGGATTGGATACCTATTCGGGATAATGATCTTTTTCAATGCCTGATAGTCAATACAGAGTCTTTAGGTCTCTTCCTTATTTTGTACCAACACAATTGGGCTCCCACTGGGTGATTAACTTGTCATGATGTGCCCTTTCTACAATAACTCATGAATTTGCCTCTTGATTTCATCGTTCTCCAGAATAGAGCATCGATAGATTGTCCCATTACGTAGCGGTGCACCTGGGGTCATAGCAATGGATTGCTTGACCTGATAGTGTAGAGGTACCCCTGTGGGTGAGGTGATGATGTCCATGTAATCCTCCATGACCTTGTACATTTGTTGTTTTCATGTGGAGGAGACCTGTCTAGAGGTCGTGGCCACAATATTATTCTTCTTTCCCTAAGGGAAAATCATAAGGAAGAAGAATTACCTTGTCTAGGAAATTATTTGACTGCATTTCTTCATAGTGGTCAAAGAGATGGTGGTAGGCGGTGCTACCTCTGGTATCTTGTACAACGTATTCCCCAAAGTAATAATAACATTGTGTGGCCTAGACTCATACACAACATGGCGCTTCCACAAGTATTGTTTTTCTAATAATACATCACAAATTTCAAGAGGATCAACATCACATAGTACCTCATCCGTGAAGGGCTTGATGATTTATGGAAGGCGACATTATTGGCTGACACAAAGATCTCGTCCTTGGTGAAATCACTTGATGGCGTATGACTGCGGGTGTGTTGTGGTTACTAGGCCCAACCTCTTCGCTACCTCTGCTGAATTTAGGTTCTTTTGGCTCCCGCTATTGACTATGAACTACAACAAAGAACCCTTCACCCACATAGTTCTTTCCCCCACTCCACCCAAACCTCATGTTCTCCTCTTCATTGATTGCTTTATGGAACTAAACTTCCAAAATTTTACTTATTTCCCCCAGTCCACCCAAACCTCATGTTCTTCTCTGCATTGATTTCTTTATGGAACTAAAATTTTGAAATTTTAGTTCTTCCCCCACTCCACCCAAACTTTATATTCTTCTCTGCATTGATTGCTTTATGGAACTAAACTTTCGAAATTTTAGTTCTTTCCCTATTCATTTGTAATGAATATAATTCATATCTAAATGAAATTCAAGATTTCATTAATTAGGTCGCACTAGTACCAATCATGTATTTATGTCTACCATTGTTTTAGTTATTTAGTTTTTTAAGCAATACATAGAAGGGCACACACACTGAAAGAATTAACGACCGCTTCCCCTCCAGCCTCACATGCATTGTGGAATGTGTCTCTTGGTGCAATATCACAACCTTAATAGAAAGTAAATCATAGGAAAATAGAAAGTCCAATAATTATTTTGGTGAATTTTTTGGTTTCCTTTCTATGGAAAAATTTCACCATTTGAAGCAACCTCTAAATGTCGCCTAATCCCTCATGTATGCAGTAGTGTTACCAAAATCTTCTCAGGGAAGAGGCTGGAAAGGCATAAGTGTTAAGAGGTTGGAAAGGCATAGGTGTTAAGAGGTTGAGGAGGCCTAGGAAAATCTTCACACATCTTCTGGACAAAATGATGTTGTTTCTAGTTATTATGGGCAGGTTAGTGAATCGTACTTGCATTGAATCAGACTCATATGAACTCAGTCAAATTTGGTCAATGAAAGTATGACTTTCCTCTGAGTCATTTTGACATTTTTTGGCTCGTGACTTGTCTTTGACTTGCAAGTCTCACAACAATATGGACTTGGGAAATTATTCTAGTAAATAGCTAGCAAAACAGTAAATGATTCCAAAAAGGAACTTCAAATTAAGATAGTGCTTCACAATTTTCCTCAGAAAATTTAAACTAAGAATAAGGGAAAAACATTTGACGAACACTTACAAATTGAGTGGTAAGAAAATTATTTTTCCCTCTAGATTGTGGTTGAAAATGATCATATTCTTGTTTAAAATTTCTTCAATATTCATCTAGTGAAAAGGTTTGAATATGAGAGAGATGTCGCATGATGAGGCAAAATATTCTAAATGCATTTTAGGAAACCTAAAAGACACGTTTTATAACATTGGTGAACAATTTAACCAACTGTGGGAGGTAGAAACCAAATTTTGCCAAATTAATTTGGAGCTTAAAATCTTTGAAAATTGGATTTTAGATTTTATAATTTGTACCAAACATGAAGTACATCATTAAGGAATTCCCTCCTTCCCTATTGACCTCAAATGAATTCTAGGAAAACAAATTCACTAGAGGGCCAAGGCTTATAAGTGTTGGGTTGGGGTGGGGTGCGGTGGGGTGGGGGTGTTGGGGAGTAATTTAACTTTGCAACTTATGGTAATATCTTAAAAAATATGAATTTAAAAGTCCATTTTCCAATAAATTAGATATGTTTTTCATATACCCTTTTAAATGATTAAATGAATATTTTAAAATTTGACCCAACTTAAGATGGATGCTTTGAAGTTGTACTTTTTGGCATTTCTCATCCTTAAACTCTAAAATCTATTTATCAATACATTTGACTTAGGTTTTCTATGTAGAAATTATTCAACAAACATGTATATCATGGATTCAATCCGATTTAACAATGTGCTAAAGCTAGATAATGAATCACTTCTACAAATCAATTGTGGAATTAAAAACACAATCGCCAATCACATGAAGCAAAGAAGAATCAATCAAACCACAACATAGATAATTTCTCTTGGAAAACTTGCTGCTCAAAACCCCACTATATTCTATTGTATATTCAGCATGGATACATGAAACAATTACATACAAATCTTCTCACAAGAGCCCTCATGTACTCAGCTAACTGTCTCACACTGTCCTGGATAAAATTGACCAATACTTAGCCAATTTTCTATCTCCTGACATCCTGCCTTGCTTGCGCAATTCATGTGGAATGCAATCCCTATTCCATAGGAATTTTGGCCTTCCTTGACTACACAAGGATCATGGGCAATCCAAATGGGTGTTTGGTTGCATGGGTGCAACCCAGTAATCCTACAACTGATAGTCAACTTCCCTTTCACCTAGATCTCAACTGGGTCTCCACTGGAACTGACATGAAGACAAATAATAATAGTAAATCCTCAGTTGCATGTGAGATAACTGATTGTGAATTCAATAATATTTAATTCACTTGATCTCTCACTAGTGTATCTAATAGTTACAACTAGCACAACTGATTTTAACTCACTTAACTGAGTTAAACTGATTACAACCTACATTAACTAATGCACCACTGCACTTCGAACTCTATTACAACTAGAATTACTCTGCATGCCTCACCAACTACTCTCAACTCAAAATTCATGAGTTAAATGAGTTTATCACACTCAGTTAAATATTACAAGTTAGTTTGAGATTAGATTACATTTTATTTTCCATCTTAATTAAGGGATAACTAAAATAGACATGCACCAAATTTATCACACACCAGTGTAGGTGCTCCTAAGACCCGTTGTCCCACACTAGTGTAGGTGTTGCTTGAACCTCCTAGTCCCACACTAGTGTAGGTGCTGCTAAGGCCTGTGGTCCCATGCTAGTGTAGGTGCTGAAATTTCTTGTTGAACTTCAACACTCCCTCTCAACAAGAAAGGGATTATCCTTCACCCCAATCCTGCCTCTATGGTATTTGAATTTTCTCTTGGTGAGCACCTTTGTCAGAATATATGCATCTTGATCTTCCGTGGGAATGTACTGAAGTAACATTATTCACCTCTGCACACAATCTCTGAGATGATGGTACCAGATATCTATGTTCTTGGACCTATCATGAAACACATGATTAATCGAGAGTTTAATGCAACTCTAATTATCAAAATGTATCATTGTCGGATCCATCTGAGAACCAGAAAAACCAACCAAGAGCTTTCTCATCCAGATAGCCTCACACGTAGCTTGACTTGCTGCCATGTACTCTGCTTCCGCTGAACTGAGTGCCATAGATTGTTGCTTCCTACTATACCAATAAACTATTGTCGATCCTAGGCTGAATATCCCTCCTGATGTGCACCTTCTGTCTGATGGATTGCCTGCCCAATATGCATCCGTGAAGCCTTGAAGCTTCACTCCCTCTATCCATCTGTACCATAATCCATACTATGATGTGCTTCTCAGGTATCTCAATACATGCTTCCCCGCCTTCCAAAAGAGCTTGGTAGGCTTAACCATAGCTTGACTCAACTGGTTAACTGCGTAGAAAATGTTTGGTCTCATGTTCACTAAATACATCAGTGAAACAACTAACTACTTGTAGACAGTAGCATCCACTACCTCTCGATAAGTAGCATCCTCTTTCCTCCAATTTCCTGGAAGAGGAGTTTCCATGGGTTTGCAGCTCTCCATGTGAAACTTACCCAGTATCTCTTTGGCATACTTTCCTTGAGAAACAAAATGTTCACCATCCCGCTGCCATGTTTCAAAACCAAGGAAATAATGAGGGAGTCCCATGTCCCTCATTTCGAACTCTCTTGCAAGATCCTCCTTGCATGAGTGTATCAGCTGCTCATCACTAGTCAAAATTAGATCATCAACATAAAGTACAATAATCAATAGCTTACCCTCAACCACAATCTGGTACAGGCTTGCATCAACTTCACTTTTGGTGAAGCCCAGTCCAGTGAAATAGTTGTCTATCCGAGTGTACCAAGCACAAGGTGCTTGCTTCAGTGCATACAGTGCTCTCTTGAGTCGGCACACATGCAAGTCACTGTCGAAGATCTCGAAACCTTCTGGCTGCTCTATGTACACTTCTTCCCCAATAACTCCATTGAGAAACACATTTTTCACATCCATCTGATGAATGCGCCAACCCATCTACACTGAGAGTGAAAGGATGGATCTAATGGAAGTGCAATATGTGAGAATCCCTGGGCCACAAATCTAGCCTTGTATTTATCCACACTCCCATCAACAGCTTGATTTACCTTGTAGATCCATCTAGATCCAACCACTGATTTGCCAACTGGTCTTGGGACAATCTCCCATGCACTATTCTTGACAATGGAGTCATACTCCTCCACCATTGCATCAACCCAAATTGGTCGTTGCACTACCTCCTGAAAGGAAGATGGTTCAGCTACAATACATTTGATCATAAGAGCCATATATCCAGTAAACCTGTCTAGAGACTATCTCTGTTTGCGCTGTGAATTAGGGGCTCCTACATTATTTGCAACTTTAAGTCTCAATCTATCTGCTTCCATGGTGCACCTTTTACCAATTCTGATGGATGGCTCTGCATGAGTGTTTTCTGCCACTCCATGATCCTCCGCATGTGGCTGCTCCACATCTTGAGGCTCATCCTTGGGAACCAAGAGTTCCTCCTCTACATGCAAATCTAACTCCCTCTCAAGGGACAATCGCATGGCTTTCTCCTCATCAAATTTTATATCTTGTCGCACAGTAGTCATTCTGATGTTTGGAAAATAAACCCGATAATTGTGGGGAGTTTCAGTGTACCCCACAAAAATCCCAATCTCAGCTATTAGTTCCAGCTTCTTCTTGGCGTCTTTGGTCACATGCACATAAACAGATGAGCCAAAAATCTTAAAATGTGAAACATCAGGTTTTTTACCAGTGAAAGCCTCTTGGTTTATGAGGCACTATGAGTGAGGCGCAAGTGTACCCTTGGGAAGTCCCTTAGAAATCTGTTGCATGACTTTCAAGGCTCCGTGGTGAAGATGACCCAATCTCTTGTGCCATAACTCAGCCTCATCCCGGCTCACCACTTTGTCTGCCTTGCCCATCAATGCTGTAGAGCCATCTACATCCAGCTTGTAGAGATTCTTAACTTGAATCCAAATCTTCTTGGCTTGTCTTGTTGTTTTGTGTTGCAGGAAACCTTTTCCTTCACTGAAAAAACATCATAGCCTCTATCCTCCAACATTGCAAATGAGACTAAATTTTTCTTCAAACCTGGTACATGCATTACATCTTTTAATTGAAAGGGTTTACCTGACTGTCTTTGGAAGGTAATGGTACCAATCCCGGTAGCACTATACCGCCCGTCATCACCCATTTTGATGTGCATCTGGAGATCCTTCTCCTCCAAGCTACTGAAAAGTTCCTTGTCTTCCGTCATGTGAAAGGATGTGCCACTATACAAATACCACACATATCCCAATGCACTTAACACCATGTATGCGATCAATGAGAAGTCAAGCTCAAATTGCGAGAACAAAGCCTCACCAGCTGCAGTTCCTGAAGCCTTCTTGTTCTTCTTCTTTTTTGGACAGTTAGTAGCATAATTCCCATGCTCGTGACAGTGAAAACACTTCACTTTTTACATGTTGCTTTTCTTGCCATCTTTGGACTCGGATTTGGAATTGAACTTCTTTCCTTTCCCCTTCTTCACCTTGGCAGCCAAAGAAAAATCTTCTTCATATTCATTCTTAGTTGAAGATCCATCTTTGGTATTCCGTCTAAACTCCTCATGCACTAAATCCGACCATAGTTGTTCTCAATCTGGCAGCTTTCCCCTTCCATTTACAGAGTCTTGATAACTATTCCAACTCTTGGGAAGTCCTAAGAGAGTTAAACTCACCAAATCATCATCAACAACAGTAATGCAACGCTCCCCAGCTCATCCCGACATTGGAAAAACTTTGTTAAATATTTTGGCATGGAGTCACATTTCTCCATCTTGATCTTCTTGATTTTATCTTTCAGTGCCAATTTCCTATGGTCACTGCTGCTCTGAAATAGATCCTTCAAAGCTTTCCACATAGTATATGGTATCGCTTTTCCATGGAGACTTGATACAATGTGGTCTCGTACTCCCTCTAGTAGGATCCTCCTCACCTTTTCCACTTTCTTTTTCCATGCATCAAGATTTGCAGCATCTGTCAGAGCGGGTTTAGGAACATCATTGTCAATGAATTCCTTCAAGCCACTGTCTTCGAGTACTACCTCCATCCTATATTTCCAATCAATATAGTTAGAGTTGTCCTTGAGTGAATACTCCAATCTCAAGCCATTGAAAGCCATTTCAATCCTAAATCTGCTGTAGCACCAAGAAATTCTTTCTACAAATTCGAATTCTATCCAGTCACAAACTCAACTCCTCCTTCACTATTGTGATTTCCTGTGCTCCGATACCATGTAGAAATTATACAACAAGCATGTATATCATGGATTCAATCTGATTTAACAATGTGCTAAAGCTAGATACTGAATCACTTCTACAAATCAATTGCAGAATTAAAAACACTATCATCAATCACATGAAGCAAAGAAGAATCAATCAAACCACAACACAGATAATTTCCTGGGGAAAGCTTGCTACTCAAAACCCCACTATCTTCTATTGTATATTCATCATGGATACATGAAACAATTACATACAACTCCTCTCACAAGAGCCCTCTTGTACTCAGCTAACTATCTCACACTGTCCTGGATAAAACTGACCAATACTTAGCCAATTTTCTGCCTCTTGGTAGCCTGCCTTGCTTGCGCAAGTCATGTGGAATGCAATCCATATTCCATAGGAATTTTGGCCTTCCTTGACTGCGCAAGGATCATGAAAAATCCAAATGGGTGTTTGGTTGCATGGGTTCAACCCAATAATCCTACAACTGATAGTCAACTTCCCTTTCACCTAGATCTCAACTGGGTCTCCACTGGAACTGACATGCATGCAGCTAATACTAGTAAATCCTCAGTTGCATGTGAGATCACTGATTGTGAATAAAATAATATCTAATTCACTTGATCTCTCACTAGTGTATTTAACAGTTACAACTAACACAGCTGAGTTTAACTCCTTAACTAAGTTAAACTGATTTCAACTTGCATTAACTAATGCACCACTGCACTTCAAACTCTATTACAACTAGAATTATTCTACATGCCTCACCAACTACTCTCAACTCGAAATTCATGAGTTAACTGAGTTTATCACACTCAGTTAACCATTACAAGTTATTTTGAGATTAGATTACATTTTATTGTCAATCTTAATTAAGGGATAACTAAAATAGACATGCACCAAATTTAGCCCACACCAGTGTAGGTGCTGCTAAGACTTGTGGTTCCACACTAGTGTAGGTACTACTTGGACCTCTTGGTCTTACACTAGTGTAGGTGTTGAAATTTATTGTTGAACTTCAATGTTTTATATACCTTTTTCAGTGATCAAATATATATTCCAAAATTTGTGCTACCTTTAGTACAGATATTTGGAAGTTGCTCCTGACATCTCTAGCTTCATTGCCAAATCTTACCATCTCACTCACCCATTCCTCTTTAGTAGGACATTATTATTCTGTATCATGCCACATACTATTGATTGCTTTTTTATTATACCATGGTTTGTTATATATGTGTCACGACAACACTACCACTAGTTTTTTTCTCTCTATATGTTATTTTTAAGAGAACATGTTCAATATATATGTCATTGTCAAATGATAACATTGTGTGGCGTAAGCTTTTGCGTGTGGATCAAAGTTATCATAGATGGTGTAGTGATGAAAGGTCAAAAGAAAATGTTCAATATGCATGTGTATATTCAAGTGATAGCATTGTGTGGTGTAAGTTGACAACTATTAGGAGCCATGCTCTCCCGCTTGTGGACCAAGCTTATCATAGATGGAGTGTTGTACTTTTTATTCTAAATATAGAAAACTCGATGAAGGATTGAATAACATATAGATGAAAATAAATGCTTTTTTGTGATTGGAAGTTTTCAATTTTCTATATATGTATCTGTGGTTTAGTGTAGAGCTCGTTTGTGAAGTACCTTTGCTATAAATGTATTTATGGTTTAGTGTAGAGTTGGTTTGTGAAGGGCATTTTGGAAGAGATTGATGTTGGAACATAGAACAAGAGTTGGTATCAATGTGGTTAGATTGGCCAAGTAGCCAAGGAAATAATAAGTATTTATTTTGCATTGATTTTCCCAATAAAGGGTTTCAAAAGTAAATATTGAATTTCCTATGTTTGTTATTTGTATCTATTAGGTCTTATTTCAGCAATAAAGAGTATCAAGAGTAAATATTGGATTTCCTATTTTTTTTATTTGTTTAGAGAGTAAATATTTATTTATTTAAACTAATAAGGGTAATGTGTTTCTAATTTTTAGTTCCGTGATAAAAATCTTATATATTGCAGATTTTATAATGCACTTTTATTCATTTGGAAATCTCTATTTTACCAATACTTTAGCCTCATAATTCATCATGCCTTCCAGCCTACATCTTTGTTTTCTTCAATATTGCCTCTATTTCACTCTACATTCATCTAAAGTTCACTTCTATCAACATGTCTTTGCAATATTTTGGTACAAATACTAATATATAAAAACTGGTTTTGCAATGGAGTTGTCTACCGAGCCCGTGAAATAGCCCGTGTTAGCCCCCATATGAGATTTTTGACAAGCCAAATAGGGGGCTAAGATGTTCCTGAGTCTTCAAAGAATGCATTTCCCCTGAAAACACATCATCCTTGAAGCCTCTTTGTGTCTTTGTCCTTTGATAAAATCCCCTCTGCTGATTCCCATTATAAAGCCCCTCTGTTTGTGAAGAAATGCCTAAAGGCCCCTTTCTCCTCTTATTTCACCCCCCTCTTAGCTCCTATTTTTATCCCCCTTGTCCCCCCTTCTATTTCCCTTCATTTCACCCTTCAAATTCCCCCAAAATCCCCTTTGAATTCTACCCATATCCCCCTTTGGGCTAATTTACCTTATCCCTCTATCGTTCCCCTTTCCTAACCTTTAAATCACATTGGAATGGGCCAAACCCGCTTCCGACCATACCAGGCTTAGCCTTTTCGCCGGCCCCGTCCCCACGTAATTGAGCGCCTCCCAAGGCGCTCATCGCCGGTCCCGCACTTATCGCATATCGCGGTTTCATTATCGTATCGCGGTTTCATTTTATGTACATTTCATTTTATGTATTCGATTGATCCATCGCAACCCCGCCCGATCGCATATTTCTCCGTCGCATATTCCCCCAATCGCACTTTCCGCCCATCGCATTTTCCTCATCGCACTTTCCGCCGGTCACATTTTCTCTCATCGCACTTTCTCTATTTGCGATTTTGCGATCTAGCTTGGGCCCACCATACAGTCTTTCCGCCCATCGCATTTTCCCCATCGCATTTCCGCTCCGTCGCAGAGCGCAAAGCGCAGTTTTCTGTTTGGTGTTGATTTCCACCGTCGCACTTTCTCCATTTGAGATTTTGCGATCAGACCCCCGGGTCCCACATCCACGACTCCCCTCATTGCATTTTGTTCATTTCCTTTGTATTTCCTCCGTTAGTTAAACCTTTGCATTTTACGTTAAAGTTTAATGAATCGCCCTCCGCCATGACCGGGTCTCTCCATTTCGAATGCATTGCATGTGTTTGACCTTTCCCCTTTGTAGCTTGGCCAACGGTTAAACCTTAGTGTTTAGCACTAAAGGCATTCTCCGCCATTGTTCCATGTGTTCGCCGTTTCCACAGTCGCCACTGCCTTTCCACCACGGGCCTCCAAAGCATTTCTCCACCACCACTGCCCTAGTTCACGACAGGTTTATTTTATTGAGCAGGTAGCACAGAGAGGGCATTACAGCCGCCAGCGAAGCAGCAGAGACGGTTTTTGAAGGGATTCAGGCCGGTTAATTGAAGATTAACAATTATGATCCCGTGGTCAAAGAATCGAGGCACAGTTTGAAGATTTAAGCACGCCATCAAAAGCTTACCCGTGTTTAATATTAGCAGAGTACTCTTCTCCAGGCGTTCACCTTCCTATAAGAAATCTACATGCCTCCTCGAGCCCTGAAACGATTAATTACACTGAATAAAGCTCATTTAAGACAGTCAGGCCGCAGGTATGAGGTATGGAGCGGCCTTGCAGACTTTCATCCAGTTCATTTATTCCAGAATGGTAGCACAGAGCTCCAGATGCCGAAAGGACTTCAAATAAATATCTGAGGTCAAATCCGACCCGATAGAGATCTCCAAACCGATCTATAGAATACACACAGCGCTGCATATAACCATTAAGCAGAATGGGCTCGGCTTCCTCCACCATTCTGTATTAATGAGACTCATTTAATTGTTCACCTACTTCTGTTTCTTCCTCTTCTCCTATAAGAATCCCCGAGAACATAATGTAAGGGTTGTTGTTGTTGCCTTGCTGTGGTAGTTGCTGTTAAAGGGATTCATTCTTAACTGTTAGAACAGTCGTGGGAGGGAGTAGTAGAGTAGTTGTATGTAATAGGCTGGGAGGAGAAAGTCGAGACTATATTAGCCATTGAGCTCAGTGTACATTACTGGTTTTGTATCAATCAATCAAATCACATTTCACAGGATCCTGGTCTATTACTATTGGTGATGTTTTTCTAACTCTGTATATCACATTTTCATACTGTTTCATGTTCTTCTAGTAGGCAACAGAAGTATAACATAGGATTCACCCTTGTTAGGTGCCCTATGTTTCCTGCTCTCCCTACCTTTAATGTTTTCTGCCTTATGTGCTATCTAAGAGCGAATTCATGTGGTTTAACCAGTGCAGTGGATGTTATTGCCTTCTGGCTGATGTATGAACTTGTGGGTTTGTTGCTTGGATGTTTCTTCGTCAATCTTATCTCTTTCTTCCCTTGGAGTTGCTAAAGCAGACCTGGAGTTAAATGACCTCTGGTCTAATCTATAAGCTGCCCCTTTGTCCACCTTTGAGAGCTGCCTTTGAGTATGTCCAAGCAGGTCTGGAGTTAAATGACCTCTGACCTGATCTATAGACAGAAATTGGGTGCCTCTCCTTCTTCCACTTTCTCTCCTTAATGTTCCATTCCACCATCTGCCTAAAAGATCCTTTAGTGTAGATGACTTGCCCCTTGAAAGCCTTGGCTAGTGGGTGCAAGTAATTTCCTTTCATGACTCCATAGCCCAATGGATGGCACTGTCTTGGCCTATCCTCTTTGTTGAAGCCTCATGCTGTTTTGTTTCCTTTCTCCCATTACTTTCTCAGTCTATGATCTCCTGACCAACCCAGCAACCAACCAACCAAATCATTTAAACCCTCCATTTGTGCTTCATACCTAGCCTAATATCTCAATTTGAGCTTTCAAAGATATATCATTCTTGCTCTATTTGGAGAGATCCTTCACGGGTCCAGGAGGGCTAGATCTTAAGGCCCCAAAGTGGTTTGATGTTGTCTCATCTTTTGGTATTGCCAAATCTGCCAAAACATGGGAACCCCAACATAATGGCGACTCCGCTGGGGATGAATCTGAGAGTCCAGAACTGCTAATATTTGGTCTATTTCCCATTGTCGTCACCAACATAATGGTGACTCCACTGGGGAATAGATCAGTCAGCTTTGGTTTGGTAAACCACTGTGGTGGACAGTAAGTTGTAAATCATCCACCTGGCGACTCCACAATTCCTGAATGATAAGAAGACTCCACAGGTGATCAGCAGGCCACTGATTATCTTGGTTTCACGTGACTCCACTGGGAGACCAGTCGCAATACAACATCATCCCTACCAAATGGAAGACTCTGAGTTGAGCCCCCTTGAAGAGTTTCGTTGTGGAATATCAGATATACTGGCTCAACTCAGAAGCAAAGACCTTCCAAAAGTTCTTCATTCCAGCTCAAGATTCAATGACCAGCCTGAGCTGAAGAAGGTTTTCCTAGAAGTGCTGGCGGAGAGATATGAGGCTGAGATTGAACTCTTGAACTCACAAGAACAATCATACGAGTTCAGAGACCCGAGAGCCTTTTTGGAAAGTCTCCCGCCCCCTAAAAGAGAAGAAATTCCGCTGCTGTTTGATGTGCAAGAAGAAGATGATCCGGCTCCCAAGAGCCACTCTGAAGACGCAGCGGAAAATGCAATAATCGAAGCCGCCCAGGACGCAAACAGCCTACCAATCATGGAAGGCCTAGGTGAAGAAAGTGCACAACATATGCTCATTGATCCTATGGCAGAATACGTGGAGGCCCCGATGCACTCAAATACTCCAGCGTTGATCCTTAGCATGGGCCAGTTTCATCAGGAAGGGTCACTACTGATGGTGACCACAATTTTGAAGGACCACAGGTAGAGCACCCTATGGTTATCTCTGACAGGCAGCCAGTGCTCATATCCTTTTTTATTACTGCTTGACTGGCTGCATTGGCATTATTGTATCACCTAGAACATCAGAAATTCCCAGTTAGAGTAGGGTAGGTAGGAAAAGCTCAATAAAGCTCAGTCTATGAGCATGTAGTTAGTTGTTTTCTGTCTTAGAATGTAGAGAAGAAACCTGCTAGACAGTCTAATCCTAGCAGGTAGTAGTGTAGGTAGAGAAGCTTATGAGCCCAACAACCTAATCTGGTCTCATGGAGTAATAAGGGTAGACTTAGAATAGGTTTATTTTCTATTTATAAAAAGAAAATGATGTAAAGGGTTTGCAAGCCCAAATGCACCCAAAAGAAAAATGTTAGGACTATAGTGTGGGTAGGTAGTTGTTTGGGAGAATTTTACTGCTGATATGTTGTCTTCATAGCTTGTGGCAGCTGATCAAAGAAAGAAAAAGATGGTTAAGTAGCAGGCATCTGGCCTACACCAAGAGATCAATTTCTGAATTCTTGACTCCTTCAAAAAGAATCCATCCCCATGTGGAGCCACTGTTAGCCCCCCTATGAGATTTTTTACAAGCAAAATAGGGGGCTAAGATGTTCCTGAGTCTTCAAGGAATGCATTTCCCCTGAAAACACATCATCCTTGAAGCCTCTTTGTGCCTTTGTCCTTTGATAAAATCCCCTCTGCTGATTCCCATTATAAAGCCCCTCTATTTGTGAAGAAATGCCTAAAGGCCCCTTTCTCCTCTTATTTCACCCCTCTCTTAGCTCCTATTTTTATCCCCCTTGTCCCCCCTTCTATTTCCCTTCATTACCCTTCAAATTCCCCCAAAATCCCCTTTAAATTCTACCCATATCCCCCATTTGGGCTAATTTACCCTTATCCCTCTATCGTTCCCCTTTCTAACCTTTAAATCACATTGGAATGGGCCAAACCCACTTCCGACCTTATACTAAGGCTTAGCCCCTTTTCCGCCAGCCCCGTCCCCACGTAACTGAGCGTTGTGACTGAGCGCTGTCTCTTAAGGCACTCATCGCAGATCGCACTTATCGCATATCGCAGTTTCATTTTATGTATTCGATTGATCCATCGCAAATATTTGCGATGCGATCTGATCGCGTCGCAAATATTTGCGATGCGATCGCCCATCGCAACCCCGTCCGATCGCATATTTCTCCGTCGCATATTCCCCCGATCGCACTTTCCGCCCATCGCATTTTCCTCATCGCACTTTCCGCCGGTCGCATTTTCTCCCATCGCACTTTCTCTATTTGCGATTTTGCGATCCAGCTTGGGCCCACCATACAGTCTTTCCGCCCATTGCATTTCCGCTCCGTTGCAGAGCGCAAAGCGCAATTTTCTGTTTGGTGCTGATTTCCGCCGTCGCACTTTCTCCATTTGCGATTTTGCGATCAGACCCCCGGGTCCCACATCCACGGCTCCCCTCATTGCATTTTGTTCATTTCCTTTGTATTTCCTCCGTTAGTTAAACCTTTGCATTTTACGTTAAAGTTTAATGAATTGCCCTCCGCCATGACTGGGTCCCGCCATTTCGAATGCATTGCATGTGTTTGACCTTTCCCCTTTGTAGCTCGGCCAACGGTTAAACCTTAGTGTTTAGCACTAAAGGCATTCTCCGCCATTGTTCCATGTGTTCGCCGTTTCCACAGTCGCCACCGCCTTTCCACCACGGGCCTCCAAAGCATTTCTCCACCACCACTGCCCCGGTTCACGACAGGTTTATTTTATTGAGCAGGTAGCACAGAGAGGCCATTACAGCTGCCAGCGAAGCAGCAGAGACGGTTTTTGAAGGGATTCAGGCCGGTTAATTGAATATTAACAATTATGATCCCGTGGTCAAAGAATCGAGGCACAGTTTGAAGATTTAAGCACGCCGTCAAAAGCTTACCCATGTTTAATATCAGCAGAGTACTCTTCTCCAGGTGTTCACCTTCCTACAAGAAATCTCCATGCCTCCTCGAGCCCTGAAACGATTAATTACACTGACTAAAGCTCATTTAAGATAGTCAGGTGGCAGGTATGAGGTATGGAGCAGCCTTGTAGACTTTCATCCAATTCATTTATTCCAGAATGGTAGCACAGAGCTTCAGACGTCGAAAGGACTTCAAATAAATATCTGAGGTCAAATCCGACCCGACAGAGATCTCCAAACCGATCTACAGAATACACACAGTGCTGCATATAACCATTAAGCAGAATGGGCTCGGCTTCTTCCACCATTCTGTATTAATGAGACTCATTTAATTGTTCACCTACTTCTGTTTCTTCCTCTTCTCCTATAAGAATCCCCGAGAATATAATGTAAGGGTTGTTGTTGTTGCCTTGCTGTGGCAGTTGCTGTTAGAGGGATTCATTCTTGACTGTTAGAACAGTCGTGGGAGGGAGTAGCAGAGTAGTTGTATGTAATAGGCTGGGAGGAGAAAGTCTGGACTGTATTAGCCATTGAGCTCAGTGTACATGACTAGTTTTGCATCAATCAATCAAAGCACATTTCATAGGATCCTGGTCTATTACTATTGGTGATATTTTTCTAACTCTGTATATCACATTTTCATATTGTTTCATGTTCTTCTGGTAGGCAACAGAAGTATAACATAGGATTCACCCTTGTTAGGTGCCCTATGTTTCCTGCTCTCCCTACCTTTAATGTTTTCTGCCTTATGTGCTATCTAAGAGCGAATTCATGTGGTTTAACCAGTGCAGTGGATGTTATTGCCTGCTGGTTGATGTATGAACTTGTGGGTTTGCTGCTTGGATGTTTCTTCGTCAATATTATCTCTGTCTTCCCTTGGAGTTGCTAAAGCATACCTGGAGTTAAATGACCTCTGGTCTGATTTATAAGCTGCCCCTTTGTCCACCTTTGAGAGCTACCTTTGAGTATGTCCAAGCAGGTCTGGAGTTAAATGACCTCTGACCTGATCTATAGACAGAAATTGGGTGCCTCTCCTTCTTCCACTCTCTCTCATTAATGTTCCATTCCACCATCTCCCTAAAAGATCCTTTAGTGTAGATGACTTGCCCTTTGAAAGCCTTGGCTAGTGGGTGCAAGTAATCTCCTTTCATGACTCCATAGCCCAATGGATGGCATTGTCTTGGCCTATCCTCTTTGCTGAAGCCTCCTGCTGTTTTGTTTCCTTTCTCCCATTACTTTCTCAGTCTATGATCTCCTGACCAACCCAGCAACCAACCAACCAAATCATTTAAACCTCCCATCTGTGCTTCATAACTAGCCTAATACCTTATTTGAGCTTCAAAGATATATCATTCTTGCTCTATTTGGGAGAGATCCCTCTCCGGTCCAGAGGGCATAGATCCTAGGGTCTAAAGTGGTTTGATGTTGTCTCATCTTTTGCACATGCAACCGCCAAAACATGGGAAACCCCAACAAACCTGCTTTTTAATTCTTTCCTCCTCCCTTTGTGATTCTTCAATGATAATCAAAGCCCATGGGAGCGAGTCTTCTGCTCTCCGTGACTTATCCTCCCACTCTTTTGCTAGCTCGAAATACACTAAAGGTCTCGATTTTTTTTCTTTGCAGCTCGTCAGGAGCTAAGGTGGAAACTACTCTCTTTGTCTTGGGGGGATGTGGTGTTGTGCCGTGAGTATGTTTTCTGCTCACATTCTCGCTACCTCTATGAATTTTTTTCTCTATTTCCATTTCTTCCTCTTGTTTCTCTTCCGGTTATTCTCCTAGCTCTTCTTCTCCTTCTTTCTTCTAAGGCTAGGGAGAAAATCTTCCCTTGGTCCTCGCTAATGTGTCCCGATATGTGGTATAACTGAAGCTAGTTCTACTAATGGTGATGTTGTTCTTCTATTGTCGGCCGCACGCACAAAATACGCATCCCACTCTCGCATCGTTATGATGCGTTCCCTCGGTCTCTTCCCTAAAAAAATTCTCAATTCATTGGTTTGGATGAGACGAGATCTCTTTTTTATTAGATTGCGCAACCAACTTTGGAGTGCTTATGTAACTCAAACTGCCTCGCCCTCAGCTCGCTGTAGTAGGGCTGGAGCCTCTTCTTATTAACTCGGTTGATACTACGTGTCTCCTCCCCTCATTCTCCTCTCGCTCCAATTGATTGAATTTTTTTCTTTTGAATGCCCGTATGGCGTGGCTTTGTAGTTCTTTCTCAGACATATGCAGAAGGTGCCCAAGATAGCTGTCACCTTTTCTCGCCCTTAAACCCTAAGTCTACAAATTTAATTATTTATGGCCATTATGGATGGATAGTGAGGGTTTGAGAGCCATACCGAGTTTACCTATTGTTTTCGGGCGTTTTTCAAGTCGGAATCTGAAGACGCCTTTCCGGATGCTCCGTTCTTCACTATATTCCCGATCCCCAAGTGAGAAGCTTTCATCGAATGAGCAGCCTTTCCCGAGTGAGTTGCTAGTATTTTCTCTTGTTGTTTCTTTCCATTGTAGATGTTGTGTGGGGGTGCTCAAGAATCCATGGTGGAATTCTTGTTTCTCCGGAGTCCGTTATGCATCTTTCCTTCTTATTTTTATTTGTAGTCCATGAACAACTTTGTTTTTGAAGGAACTTCCGATGTTTGTAGCGCCAGGCTTGCTCTTTTTCTACATTTTTTTCAGTAGATGGAGGAATATGGTGTATGGAAGTGATGGGAATGAGTTATGGAAATGAATGGGGTGAATGATGGGGTGGATGGTAAAATAGGAGAAGGAAAAAGAAGATGAATTCTTTCCCATGTTTCCATAAACCATTAATAACTCGCTAGAAATAGCAAACACAGATAAAAACACGTAGATGCAAATGTATATATTTTAAAGAAAGTGGGCTACCTCCATGGAGGTTTTCAACCCACAAAATTTCTCGGGCACTCCCCGCAGAGGTTTTCACCTATGGATCTTTATTCTGAGAGAGAGAGAGAGCAAGGAGTCAGCTCTCCATCGAGGTTTTTTAACCCACAAGTTTTTCGCCTATGTGCCTCAAAATGTTTTCACCCATGGATATTTTTTTTATATTTTTTCAGAGGTGGGAAACTATGGAGTTTCCCATCACATACACCTCTTTCTTATTGAATTTATGAACTCTTCCCTTGAAACTTAGGATTTTTGTAAATTTCAGTCAATGACCATTGACAAGCAAGGGGGATTCCTTCCTCATCTATTGTTCTTGTTTGAACCGTGCTATTCTCAAAACATTTCCATCGTGTAAGGTCCCAACCATCTTATCATCGCATTTATTTTGAAATCTTTAAACCTTGAACTATAAAACAACGCCCAATATCCTTCTTGGAAAACGCTTTTATTTGACGTTATTGTCATGCCATACCTTCCTTTTTCGGCTAAGCTGATCCGTGTGAAGAAGTGCTTTCATTCGAACTCATCCAATCCATTTAGTTACAATAAACTCTCTTTCCGGAATTTGATATATCTAGATTTAATTGAGCTTCCATTCTTAAAGTATTGAATTCAAACTTCAATCTGAAAGTAGAGGCTTCTCTACTAGAGCTGTTCATAGGAGGGAATCATGTTGTTGTCTTCCCAAGTAATGTTATAGGACCAAGTAGCTTCTAGCAACCGTTCGCCCAATATTTTCTCATCGTCGCTCACAACCTTGGTGAGGATGTTTTCTAAAACTCTCGTTAGTTACTTTTACTCGGCCATTTGCTCGAGGATGATGTAGAGTAGTTCTAAGCTTAATATTGTGCTTCCTCAAAAATATTCTAAATGAGGTGAGAGGTGAATTGTGCCCCGATGAGTGACTATTTCTCCTGGGGTACCCAAACTTGTAAAACACATTATCCTCGAACTTCGCTACTTTCTACCGCATGCTACCTTCAACGCGCTTTTGTTTCACCCACTTTTTCGTAAAATTAGTGCGTACAATGACATACTTTCTTTGTCCGGATGGTCAAATTGGATAGGTTCAAAGTAACATGTTGAAAATATGATATCGAGTGTTGTCCTTGATGGAAACCCACTCGATGAAGATGATGGCAACCTACTTAATGAAGTTTTTTCGATGATCTTGTGAATGATATACATCCGATGTATCTACAATCGCATAGAAGGTGCAGAGAAAGAATTTCGTAATGGGTCGAATGCGTGATGAAAAGTGTATGTCACAAGGAATACGCGAGTTTGTCTAGGGAAGTCGCTATGCACGCGGGAACAACGTACCAAGTAGCGAGGCTCAATTCTCTCAAATATGTAAAACTAGGGTTACTACCATGGCATGGACCCATTGTATTGAGCGCCTGGATTGTCTATTTGATCCCGCTCCAGGAATACCACCTGGCGATGTGGTTTTTGACTCATGGTATCGATGAAGGCCAAATCTATATAAGGAGTAGAAAATCATTGCATGGATGTGAAGTGTTCGGGTTTTAATGAATACTTCACCCGCTCAAGTATATCCGCATGGTTGAACTTTGATCGATAGATTTGAATCTATGATGCATCTATGAACATGGTGAAGGTTAAAGATCTCTAGACTAGAAATGGTGAATCTCTGGATGATCCGAAAAGAAGTGATGAAGACCCGGCGCAAATCTGCCAAGAACTTGAAGAAACTGGTAAGTTCATAGATTTGATCTCGCTGTGCAAAGTTTATCTTTTACAAGACTATATGCAAGTCACGTGAAAGAGACGTGTAAATGCGGATCCGCTTTCAACAAAGTCGCAGTACGGATAGTTAGGGTTATTCGGTAAATGCACAAATGTATACGCCGGTTCATTCCATAAAATGCGCGTATACGTGCGTGGGTCCGATTAAATAAAAGCGCGATGATATCTCGATCTTATGGTTGCTCAAGGTTGAATGTGTTTCTCGCATATTTAGTTTCAAGTCCGTGTTATCTCTCGAGACTCTCGGTTACGCTGATTTCAATCGTTATGTTTCGATGCATTGGCAAAAGGTTGTTTATTGACAAGTAAAGGGTGTAGCTGGAAAATCGTTTCATCCAGCTTTGAAATTTGATGAAACATGGTCCGTAGTGATCCGAGGTTGAAACCTTCGGGCCCGAATGTAAAAGTCACGCAGAGGATGGTGCTAATATCGTGGGTAGTAGCTCCCTTCTAGGTGAGGTCGGGTAAAGTCGAGCAGTTGTTGCTCTCTTTCAAGGAGAGACCGGCAAATGAGAGAAAGGTTGTAGCCTTCGTGTGGGTGCTCGTGTACCGGCATGAGTCTCCACCATGACATGTTGTAAGAAGTTTTCTTAATAATAAAAATTGAAGACCGAGACGACGACAAAGCAGCGGGTTTTCTCCCCGAATTGGGTTTCCACCTAAAGAAATCCCGGTGTTCATGTGTGGCTATGTGCGATGATTATCTCCGTTCTTCCCGCACTTGTTTCATCGTTTTCAAATATCTCGATGAATGAGTAATGCAATAATCTAAGTCAAGAACTAAATGCATAATTAGATCACATGATATGCACGCAGTTCGTAAAGGATATCCGCGTATATATGCGGGTTTGTTTCATGAAAGTTGCGTATGGTTTTTAAGAAAGAAATATCAAAGTTTTATTGTCTCGCACTAAATACTAATTCACCCCCTCTTATTATTTTTTCCCAACAATTGGTATCTTTGAGCGAAGTTCTTCCGTAGCTTAACCCGCTAGAAGGAAGAGCAAGCAAGATGAGCAATCACGATGAACAACATCTATCAAGCCTCACTCTTTAATGGAAGTAATTTAATCTTCTCGGAAAATAAGATGAGATCCTATCTTCACCATGGGAGCAGATACAAGCCATTGTTGAACAAGGATATCAATATCTCACCGCAATACCAACAGATCCGATCGAAAAGAAGAATTATGAAAAAAATGCAAAACAAATAATGCTCTAACCGGAAGTCTAATGCTGAATCGCACTGTTAAAGTTATGCACTCGAATACAACAAAGGAGATATGGGAAAATCATTCTGGGTTATGAAGGTGATGTGCAAAAGGTAAAAGTGCAAAACTTCAAACTCTCGAGATTGAATATGAAAATTTAAAGATGCATAGCGATGAGAATATTTCCAATACTTATATTTTACGTCTCTGATGATATTCTAAATTGTATGAGAAATCTGGGAGAAACAATCAGCGTAATCTACTTTGCTGAGAAAATCTTAAGATCGCTAACGGCAAAATTTGAATCAAAAGTCTCTCAGCTTGAAGAAAAACAGATCTTCAAACTCTTACCGTGGTGCAACTCTCACAGCATATTGACCTACACTGAAAGTGAGAGAGGAGGATCATCCTGTCAAAGAAGTTGTTTTTAAAACTCTACAAAAGGGAAAGAAGTTCAAAAACCGAAATGATCAGATATATCTCAAGAAAACTAGGCAAACTTTGTGAGAAGACTCAACTAGGAAACCGAAAGATTCAAAAGGCAGCTTCTTTAAAATGTTTTGATTGTGGAAGAGTTGGTCATTATGCCGCAAAGTGTCCTTATAAAGAAACATCTGCTAAAGGGAAAGAAGTAGCAAGAAGGAATAAGAACCGATCTAGCACTAAGAAAAGTTACTATACAAATGAAGAAAGGATGGGTTATTTGATAGTGAGGAAGAATGAACAAGATCTGAGACTTCTCATGGAATTTGAAAACAATTCTAGAGACAACAAGGGTGCTTTTATGGATGATCTATATGACAATGATTTTTCTTGATCAAAACAATCAAATCAAAATATGCTTGGAAGAAAGTAAAATAATCATAGAAACCTTCTAAAAAGGAAGAATGAAGAAGCGAAGAAACACAATGAGAAAATAGAATGTGAAGTAGTGAGTCTAAGAAAAGAACTTGAGAAAGTAAAGACTCAATCTTAGATTTCCACAAAGGATCTCGAAACCTTAGATGAGATTATCAAGGTTCAACATTCTCCTCTTATAAAGCATGAGTCTTGGATATACCGGAGAATCTTCTTAAAGCTCAAAGACCAAATTATCTAAAAGCAAAGCTACAATCGGTTTACTACATTCGACACCCGTAAAGGGAATAAAGAATCTTTAGCAGTAAAGCATGATCATCACAATTCAAGGAACACCAATAGGGATATCTCTCAAATAAGCAACAACCAACAGTAAATTCAAATAGAAGATTTCATGAATCTGGGAGAAATTTCTCATTTCAATGGACAATGTTTCTCATGTCACAATTTTGGTCATAAATGCCGTTCAATGTGCTTTACATATAAAAACATCATGACAAGAGAGAAGATGAAAAGAAAAGGATGGATACCTAACCAAAGAAGAATACTCTTTATAACAACTTTTCCTCCTCTTCAAAAATGAAGTTGGAATGTGCTTATTGTACAATTTGGCCATAAGAATCGAGAATGCAGGAGAAAAGTCCACATTAAAAGATTTTCCTTCAAGTTCCAAAGTATGGAAAAAGAAGGAATACCAGTCTAAAATTATGTGGATATCGTTATTTGGAGAAGGTGAAGAAAAATCAGATGAGTACATTGATAGTGGATGCTCAAGACACATGATGACGAAAAGAAAATCTTCTTGCATATAATGCTCTAGAAAAAGAAAGAGAAAGTTACATTTGGAAATGATACTCCCTACATGACTAAAGGAAAAGGGTATCCATGTTTCTAAAGAAAAGGTGAAGGCTAATGATGTCACAGTATGTGGATGGATTAAGGCATAAACTTCGTTAAGTGTAACAAGTAGACCGATGAACCGAAGTTGTCTCTTTAGTTCAAAAAGAATGTTTGGTTCGTGATTCTTGATACATGTAAAACTATTATAAAAGGGAAAAGAACTCCAAGCAACTCAGTATGTATTGAAGATCTACAAAGATCAATGTTACTTGAGCAAATATTCGTAAAATTGGCTATGGCATAGAAGTTCCGCATCCGAGCTTCTCTCAAATCAACAAATCAAGCAGTACTCAAGTTGTTCGTGGTCTTCCCACATTACTCTACCACGCAGAGTATCATATGCAAATCTTCGCTAATTCGGTAAGGCACTCGCAGTACAATTTAATGCCAAAGAAGGACCATAAATTAAGCCTCTTGAACTCATTCATACCTACATATGTGGACCTATGAGTAGCAATTCACCACGTGGGGAAGAATACTATATCTTATTTATCGATGATTTCTCTAGAATGTGTTGATCCGGTTGATTGACACAAAAGATGAAGCATTTGAAAAATTTCTAGATCTTCAAAGCATTGGTGGAAAATGAATAAGATCTAAAAATCAAGTGTCTTAGATCTGATCGAGGAGGAGAATATACATCAAATGAATTCCTTTTGAATTTTTGTGAAAAAACATGGCATAAAAAGACAGTCAGAGCTGCACTCCACAACAAAATGGCGTAGCAGTAAAGAATGAATAGAACAATTCAACAAATGGCTAGAGCTATGCTTGATGATTCAGGAACTCCCGACATGTTCGCGGGGAGAAGCAACACATACAGCAACAAACATTCTCAACAAGGCACATGTTCTGGGTAAATAGTGACAAAACTCCTATGAACTCGTATAGAACTTTCTCCTCCGTGAAGCATTTTAGAGTTTTTGGAAGTAAATGCTTTATCAAAAAATAATGATGAAAAGCTTCGGCAAATTTGAACCTAGATCGTGATGAAGGGATACTTCTAGTTACTCATCTACGAGCAAGATGAGCACACAAATGTTACAAGAAAAGGCTTCGAAAGATTGTTGAATGTATTGATGTTGTTATTGATGAGTCTCTGCAGCTCCTAAAGAAGAAAAACAAACAACAGTAAGAAGAGGATGGTGACTTTTGTCCTTCTACATCAAATAGAAATGATATAGACAAAGGATCCAATGAAGAACCCGAAGATGATTTATCCGAAAAAGGCTCCATCTAGGTATGTTCAAAAAGAATCATCCCCGAATCTCAAATTTTGGGAGACAAGGAATCAGTGTACAAACAAGGAGGACTCTTGTGGGATCTTTCTAGCGATCTCGGCATTTTTATCCACAATTGAACCACACAATTTCAATCAAGCTAGCAAAGATGAATGTTGGATTCAAGCCATGAATGAAGAGCTTGATCAAATTGAAAAGAATCAAACATGGGATTTGGTACCAAGACCACATGATAAAAAATGTCATTGGAACTAAATGGATATTCAAGAACAAGTTAAATGAGAATGGCAATGTTATAAGAAACAAAGCTAGACCGGTTTGCAAGGGGTATACTCAACAAGAAGGTATAGACTTTGAAGAAACTTTTTGCTCCTCGTAGCTAGACTTGAAGCCATAAGAATTTTTTCTTGTTTTTTCAAGTTTTCAACAAATCAAAGTTTATCAAATGGATGTTAAATCGCTAACTCACCGGTGATCTAGAAGAAGAAGTGTATATAGAAAAACCGAAAGGATTCATTTTGGGAAATGATGAAAATCTTGTTTGTAAACTTAGAAAGGCTCTATATGGTCTCAAACAAGCTCCAAGGGCATGGTATTATCGCCTTGACAAATATCTTCATCAACAAGGATTTTCTAAAGGGGTCTCGTCGATAGCAACTTATACACAAAAGTTGAAAATGATAAACTATTGATTGTGGTTGTATATGTTGATGATATCATTTTTGGGAGTAATGAAGAATCTATGAGCTCGAAATTTGCTTCTTTCATGCAAGCAAGAATTTGAAATGTCCTTACTTGGAGAACTAACATTTTTTCTTTGGGCTTGCAAGTGCATCAAACTACGATGGTATATTCTTATCACAAGAAAAAATATCTTAAAGCAAATTCTTAAAAAGTATGGCATGGAAGAATGCAAACCTCAGTAAGTACACCAATGATAACTCGGATGTAATCTGCGCTCATTATGATTCTCCCACTCATGAATCAACCAGTAATATAGATCAATGATAGGAAGCCTACTTTATCTCAATCGGGACTAGACTAGACATTATGCATGCGATGGGATTGTTGGACGATTCCAAGCTAATCCAAAAGAGTCTCACCTTTAGGTCACAAAAGAATATTCAAATATCTCGCAAGGAACTCAAGACTTTGGACTATGGTATCCAAAGAATGTCGGTCTTACTCTTCATGCTTACATCGATGCAGATTGAATGGGAAATGTTGATGATCGTGAAAAGCACTAGTGGTGGTGCATTCTATATGGGACCCCTAGTTAGTATCTTGTTCAAAGCAAGAAGCAAAATTCTATTTCCTTATCTATAGTAGAAGAAGAATATGTAGTCGCCGCATCTTGTTGCACTCAAATCCTTTGATGATGCAAACTTTACAAGATTTTCAAATCAAAATGTACATCTCCTATCTCCATTATGTGTGATAACACAAGTGCCACGTATCTCAAAGAATCCGGTTATGCATTCGAAGACCAAGCACATTCCCATCAAGTATCACTTCTCACGTGAACAAGTGCTTGAACAAAAGGTGAAGTTGGAGTATGTTCCCTCCAAAGAACAAGTTGTTGATATCTTTATTAAACCTCTACCCAGTGGAAGCATTCGAATATCTAAGACAAAAGCTAGGAGCAGTCTCTTCCACTGAAGAACAAATCTACTAAATTTAGAAGATTAAATTGGATACGTGGGTTTCCTGAATGTGTGCACGCATATATACGCGAGTTCATATACGTAAAAATGCATATGGTTGGTTGTCGACAAATTCTTAGGGGTCAGCATTTCTCAAAGATAGTCTAGATCGTTTGCTATCTCTCGATGATGCTTCAACTCTTATATTTTTTTTTCTTTCGATGATATTGGGTGAAGATGCCTTGATGATTTGTCGTTGAAAGTGTCCATGATGCACAAGCTAAGGGGGAGTTTTGGTCACTTGGAAAGGATGCATTGGTTATGGCTGGGCATGGTGGGGAGCATTAGCCTTGTCGGGTGTAATGCATTTTTGGAAGTATGATGATTCTCAAATATGATCTCTCTCGAGGTCCTTTTGGTATTGGTTATAAAAATCATATGTGTAATTTGATGAAAAGGCTATGACCTATGATGTAATTTGTAATATTCACCTATGTAAAGGGCTTTGTTCGGATGTGTAAACCCACATGGTTGGGTACTGTCACATATGTAAATCCACTCTATCGGATCTTTGATGTAAGTATGAGTCCTTGGTGATAGGAAAGGTCATAGTGTCATGTACTTCATTGAATAATAGGTTTGAAGATTCAAATCTTTGAACTTGAGAAGAAAAACCTCTAGGTTTGAGCTTGACCCGCCTTTGCCCTTGATGACAAAGGGGGAGAGTGGCATGTTGTTTGAATAAGGGGAGAGTAACGTGGTTGTTGTATAATGATTATAATCAATGTATCCATCCTGTTTCCGGTGCTCAAACTCCATCGTGGTTTCCATCAAGTCCAAAGGGGGAAATTGTTCTAATATGATGCCGAGTGTTGGCCTTGATGGCAACCCACTTGATGAAGATGATGGCAACCTAATTAATGAAGTTATTCTTGATGAGCTTGTGAATGATATACATCCGATGTATCTACAATCAAAGATAGAAGGTGCAGAAGAAAGAATTTCTGCATCGGGTCGAACAATGATGAAAAGTGTATGTCACAAGGAATACGCGAGTTTGTCTAGGGGAAGTCGCGTATGCATGCATGAAATAACGTACTCAAGTAAAGCGTATGCTCAATTGCGCTCTAAATATGTAAAACCAGTGGGTTACTACCATGGTATTGACCCATTGTATTGAGTGTTGGATTGTCTATTTGATCTCATCCAGAATACCATCGTAAGTGATGTGGTTTTGACTCATGGTATTGATGAAGGCCAAATATATATAAGGAGAAGAAAATCATCAGGCATGGGCGTGAAGTGATCTGGGATTTAATGAATACTTCACCCGAAGTATATCCGCATGGTTGAACTCTCGATTGATAGATCCGAATCTATGATACATCTATGAACATGGTGAAGGTTAAAGATCTCTAGATCTAGAAATGGTGAATCTCTTGGGATGATCTAAAAAAGAAGTGATGAAGACCGGGCGCAACCGTCAAGAACTTGAAGAAATCTGGTAGGTTCATAGATCCGATCCGTTGTGCAAATTTTATCTTTTATAGATCTATACGCAGTTCGGGCTCGTGAAAGAGCGCGTGTACATACGTATCCGTTTCAACAAAGTCGCGTATGGACAAGTAGGGTTATTCGTAAATGCACGTATGTATACGCTCGGTTCATTTCATAAAAGGCACGTATATATGCGTTTCCGATTAAATAAAAGTGCGTATGATATCCGATCTTATGGTTGCTCAAGGTTGAATGTGTTTCTCGCATATTTATTCTAAAGTCTCGCTCATCTCTCGATATTCTCGTTACGATGGTTTCACACTGCTCTCGTTTGATGCATTGGGCAAAGGTTGTTTATCGACAAGTAAAGGGTTGTGTTGGAGCCGTTTGATCCAGCTTTAAATTTGATGAAACGTGGTCTCAGTGGGATCCGAGGGTTGAAACCTTCGCCCGAACGTAGAAGCTTTCGCCGCAGAGGCCGGTGCTAATATCGTGGGGGTAGTAGCTTCCCTTCCGTGTGAGGTCGGTAAATGAGAGCAGGGGGTTGTTGCTCCCTTCCATGAGAGACCGGGTAAACGAGAGAAGGTTGTAGCCTTCTGCAGTGGGTGCTCACGCACCGGTATGAGTCCGCACTCAAGACATGTTGTAAGAAGTTTTCTTAATAATAAAAAATTAAGACCGAGACAACTGCAGCGGTGGTTTTCCCGAATTGGGTTTCCACCTAAAAATCCCGGGTGTTCATGTGTGGTTACTTATGTGTGATGATTATTCTCGTTCTTTCTTGCACTTGTTTACTTTTTTTCTAAATATCTCGATGAATGAGTAATGCAATGATCTAAGTCAAGAACTAAATGCATAATTAGATCACCGGATATACGCGAATTTCAGTAAAGGATATCCGCGTATATATGCGGGTTTGCTTCTGTGAAAGTTGTGTATGGTTTTTAAGAAAGAAATATCAAAGTTTTATTGTCTCGCACTAAATACTAATTCACCCCCCTCTTTATTATTTTTCGCAACAATTGGTATCGCAGCGAAGTTCTTCTCCGAAAAAGCTTAACCGCTAGAAGGAAGAGCAAGCAAGATGAGCAATCAAGATGGAACAACATCTATCAAGCTTCCACTCTTTAATGTAAGAAATTTAATCTTCTCGGGAAAATAAGGATGAGATCCTATCCTCGCCTATGGGAGCAGTATGTATGGGCCATTGTTGAACAAGGATATCAATACCTGCACCGCAATACCAACAGATCCGACTCGAAAAGAAGAATTATGAAATAAATGCAAAAAGCAAAGCCAATGCTCTAACGAGAAGTCTAACCGAATCGTAATTTGTCAAATTTATGCAATCTGAATACAACAAAGGAGATATGGGACAAAATCATTCTAAGTTATGAAGGTGATGCAAAGGTAAAAAGTGAAAAACTTCAAACTCTCGTAATTGAATATGAAAATTTAAAGATGCATAGTGATGAGAATATTGCGGTTTCTTTTTACGTCTTGATGATGTTCTAAATTGTATGAGAAACTGGGAGAAACAATCACGTAATCTACTTTGGTTGAGAAAATCTTAAGATCGCTAACGGCAAAATTTGAATCAAAAGTCTCTCGTTTCTTGAAGAAAAAACATGGGATCTTCAAACTCTTACCGTGGTGCAACTTCATGGCATATTGATCGCATATGAAATGAGGAGAGGAGGATCATCTGAAGTCAAAGAAGTTGTTTTTAAAACTTCTACAAAAGGGAAAGAAGTTCAAAAACCAGAAGGATCAGGATATATCTCAGAAGAAAACGAGGCAAACTTTGTGAGAAGACTCCACTGGAAGATTCAAAGGTAAGCTTCCTTTAAAATGTTTTGATTGTGGAAGAGTTGGTCATTATGCTGCAAAGTGTCCTTATAAAGAAACATCTGCTAAAGGGAAAGAATTAGCAAGAAGGAATAAGAACTGATCTAGCACTAAGAAAAGTTACTATACAAATGAAGACAGTGATGGGTTATCTCGATAGTGAGGAAGAATGTGAACAAGATCTTAGACTTCTCATGGCATTTGAAAATAATTCTAGAGACGACAAGGATGCTTTTATGGATGCTCTAGATGACAATTATTTTCTTGATCAAAAAAGTCAACTCAAAAATATGCTTGGAAGAAAGTAAAATAATCATAGAAACTCTAAAAAGGCAAGTAATGAAGAAGTGAAGAAACAAAATGAGAAATTAGAATGTGAAGTAGTGAGTCTGTTGTGGATGATTTTTTCACCCTCCTAGAGAGCAAGCCTAGAGTTGCCATAGACCAGATGCCTAGGACATCTTAATATAGCAAGGAGCCCTTTATAGTTTGGGTTGTCACCCAAGAACTCACTTACTATCTCTTGTTTTGAACAAGGAAATTAGTTTTGAATGGGACCAAACTCTCTCTCGTAAAATCGATACAAGGACAAGAACAATGTAGGGACATCAAGTAAAACTCCAATATAAAGGCATCGGATAGTTAAGAGACCGTTTACTATAAAGAGGGCCAGTTCGTATAATATATCACGTAAATCAAATATCGTATGATGAGTGCAGTGAAGAAACATAAAGAAGATATTAGACGACATGAGATTGATACCCGTAGATACACAACTAGAATCCATATAAGGGCATACCAATTTATGAATCCTTATATGAAAATGGCGTTTAAAAAGCACCCCCCTCAAACAACTAATATAGCAGTAGAAAATATGGATGAAGTGAACATGAAACAAGATACCATGACTAGGCCTATTTAAAGCGCTTGACTAATTCGAGAAAGGGCATCAACAAGGATGAATCCCGACTACAAACTAGTGAGCCACTCGCATTCTAGAACATGATACAAGAAGATAAATAGCATGAAAGAGATATTTTATTAACACACAAGAGAAATTACATACTCGTGAAATACCGCAGACCAGAAACCTCATTACGCTTTATAACTCCTCCTCACCGAGACCCTACGGGCTTTGAAACTTCATACAGAAATATTACAAAATGTATACAAGAGCCTTTTCACCGCACGCGCTTGTCGATAGAAATCTGGAACCCTTACAATGTCTTCTTTTCGTAGCCTTTATAGGAAAGACCGAGAATTCTAGAGGAGGCGGTAGACAAAAAGCATTTAATAACTTATTTTGAATCAAATGGCGGAAAAACATTTGCGCCCACACCTGTGAAACGACCGAACATAATTGTCCGTACTTTTACAATTTATTTCTCGGGAATGAATGTTGGAAATGAAAATCTGCCTTTACACAAGACATAAATAATAAAATATGTAAACATTCAACTCTTTTTTTCCGGAGGAGGAAGATCCGCGGCAATAAAACCTTGAGGCGCCCGTTTCCATGCATGGTACTTTCGATCTTCTCGTTCTTGAATTTAAATTTGAAATCTCTTTCGAGTCGGACCTCGAATTCATCGCTCCTTCATTAATAATATGTTGTCGCATTAATGTTTTCATCCGCCCAAATACGTCCCTTTTTGATTTTTTCTCTGGAGAGTTCCAAGGATCGAAGTACCCTTCCTTAATGGAGGTCACATCATAGTGACTTCCCTGATCATTTCCGCTAAATTTGTTCCCACCACAAGATCCCGCAAAACCAAAGCTCGTTGAATAAAACTCGATGACAGAGATAGTGGACAAAGTGAGACTAACTGTAGTGGTGGCATAGATATGAGGGGATGATGGGACGACGTGCTGTGGAGACTTCAAATAAAAACGTTGAAGCGTGACACATAACCCTAATATGAAAACAGATGGAGGAATAGTGGACGACATGTAGGCAAACGATGAAAAATGGCGGAAGAACGCTGATGATACGAAAACTTCAAGGATTAACTTTTTGGGGGGAGTTACAAAGGGAAGACATAACACAACAACAAAGCAAAGGCTTAAGAGGTGGGACCCGGAGCGCACATCGCAAAATCGCAAGAGGAGAAAATGCGATGGAAGAAGAATGGAATAGCCAAAATCCCGCGCTCTGGGCTATGCAATGGGCATGGTCGGCTGAGCGCGGATCGCAAAAAATGAAAAAATGCGATGGCGGGGGATAGCGCACAAGAAACCGAGCTTTTGCGATGAGGCGGACATGCGATGGCGCGATTATGCGATCTGCGATAAACGCTCAAAGGGACAGCGTTTGGTTACATGAAACAAAGGAGGCACATGAGCTAGGAGGAAAAGGGGCTAAACCTTATATAACCCTTTAAAGTGGACTTTAGCCCTTTTTCAATGTATTTCCGATGCAGAACGGGCACGGTAAAGGGGAAAAAAAGACTATGGCCATGATTCAAATGGAGAGGTCGATTTGTACAACGAGTCTAAGAAAAGAACTTGAGAAAGTAAAGACTCGAATCTTAGATTTTCTAAAGGATCCGAAACCTTAGATGAGATTATCAAGGTTCAACGTTCTCCTCTTATAAAGACATGTCTTGGATATACCTGAGAATCTTCTTAGGCTTCAACACCAAATTATCTAAAAAGCACTTTACAATCGGTTTACTACATTCAACCACTCAGGGAAGGGAATAAAGAATATTTAAGGTGAAAAGCATGATCATCACAATTCAAGGAACACTAACAGGATATCTCTCAAAGAAGCAACAACCAACAAGTAAATTCAAATAGAAGATTTCATGATCGCAGAAATTTCTACTTCAATGGACAATGTTTCTCATGTCACAATTTTGGTCATAAAGTTGTTCAATGTGTTGCATATAAAACCATCATTACAAGAGAAGCAAGAAAGAAAATGATGGATATCGAACCAAAGAAGAACACCTATAACAACTTTTCTCCTCTTCAAAATGAAGTTGAATGTGCTTATTGCAATAACTTTGGCCATGAAGAATCGAATGCAGAGCAAAGTCCAGTAAAACAAACGATTTTCCTTCAAGTTCCAAAGTATGGAAAAAAGAAGGAATTACAGAGTTGAAAATTGTGGGATAGCGTTATTTGCGTAAGGTGAAGAAAATCAATGGTAAATTGATAGTGGATGCTCAAGACACATGACAGTGACAAAAGCAAACTTCTTGCATATAATGCTCTAGAAAAAGAAAAGAAAGTTACATTTGGAAATGATACTCTCGCCGTAATTAAAGGAAAAGGGTCTCGTGTTTCTAGAAGAAAAGGTGAAGGCTAATGATGTCATGTATGTGGATGGATTAAGGCATAACCTATTAAGTGTAAGTCAAATGTGTGATCAAGGAACCGAAGTTGTCTTTAGTTCAAAAAGAATGTGTGGTTCGTGATCTTGATACATGTAAAACTATTATAAAAGGGAAAAGAACTCCAAGCAACCTCGTATGTATTGAAGAACCCGCAAAGATCAATGTTACTTGAGAAAATCTTCGTAAAATTGGCTATGGAATAGAAGACCAGGGGCATCCGAGCTTCTCTCAAATCAACAAATCAAGCGGACTTCAAGTCGTTCGTGGTCTTCCCAATATTACTCTACCAGAGAGTATCATATGCAAATCTTGCCAATTCGGCAAAGCGTACTCTGTAGTACAATTTAATGCCAAAGAAGGACCATCAAGTAAGCCTCTTGAACTCATTCATACCGACATATGTGGACCTATGAGGAAAAAGTCACCACGTGGGAAGAATAATATATCTTATTTATTGATGATTTCTCTAGTAATGTGTTGGATCCGGTTGATTAAACACAAAGATGAAGCATTTGAAAATTTTCAGTATCTTCAAAGCATTGGTGGAAAATGAATTAGATCTAAAAAATCAAGTGTCTTAGATCCGATCAAGGAGGAGAATATACATCAAATGAATTCCTTGAATTTTGTGAAAAACATGGCATAAAAAGACAGCTCTCAGAAATGGCACTCCACAACAAAATGGCGTAGCAGTAAAGAATGAATAGAACAATTCAACAAATGGCTAGAGCTATGCTTGATGATTCGTGAACTCGACATGTTCCTGGGAGAAGCAAGATATACAAAGCAAAGAAACATTCTCAACAAGGCACATGTTCGTGTAAATAGTGACAAAACTCCATATGAACTTTGGTATGGTAATTCTCCCTCCGTGAAGCATTTTAGAGTTTTTGGAAGTAAACGCTTTATCAAAAATAATGATGAAAAGCTTGGCAAGTTTGAACCCAGATCGATGAAGGGATACTTCTTGGTTACTCATCTACGAGCGAGCATACAAATGTTACAATAAAAGGCTTTGAAAGATTGTTGAATGTATTGATGTTGTTATTGATGAGTCTCCTGCAGCTCCTAAAGAAGAAAAAAAATAACAGTAAGAAGAGGATGGTGACTTTTGTCCTTCTACATCAAATAGAAATGATATAGACAAAGTGGATCCAATGAAGAACTCCGAAGATGATTTATCCGAAAAGGCTCCATCCGTATATGTTCAAAATAATCATCCTCGAATCTCAAATTTTTGGGAGACAAGGAATCGTGTACAAACAAGGAGGACTCTTGTAGATCTTTCTAGCTATCTCGGGCATTTTTATCCACAATTGAACCACACAATTTCAATCAAGCTAGCAAAGATGAATGTTGGATTCACGCCATGAATGAAGAGCTTCGATCAAATTGAAAAGAATCAAACATGGGATTTGGTACCAAGACCACATGATAAAAAATGTCATTGGAACTAAATGGATATTCAAGAACAAGTTAAATGAGAATGGGGATGTTATAAGAAACAAAGCTAGACTGGGTTTGCAAGGGGTATACTCAACAAGAAGGTATAGACTTTGAAGAAACTTTTGCTCCTCGTAGCTAGACTTGAAGCCATAAGAATGTTTCTTGCTTTTTTTCAAGTTTTCAACAAATCAAAGTTTATGAAATGGATGTTAAATCGCTTTTCTCAATGGTGATCTAGAAGAAGAAGTGTATATAGAACAACCCTGGAAGGATTCATTTTGGGAAATGATGAAAATCTTGTTTGTAAACTTAAAAAGGCTCTATATGGTCTCAAACAAGCTCCAAGGGCATGGTATTATCCTCTTGACAAATATCTTCATCAACAAGGATTTTCAAAGGGGTCTCAGCTGATAGCAACTTATACACAAAATTTGAAAATGATAAACTATTGATTGTGGTTGTATATGTTGATGATATCATTTTTGGAAGTAATGAAGAATCTATGAGTCAGAAATTTGCTTCTATCATGCAGCAAGAATTTGAAATGTCCTTACTTGGAGAACTAACATTTTTTCTTGGCTTGCAAGTGCATCAAACTACAGATGGTATATTCTTATCACAAGCAAAATATCTTAAGCAAATTCTCGAAGAAGTATGGCATGGAAGAATGCAAACCTCGTAAGTACACCAATGATAACCTCGATGTAATCTCAGCTCTCATGATGCTTCTCCCGCTGTGAATCAACCGTAATATAGATCAATGATAGGAGCCTACGTTATCTCACTCGGGACTAGACCAGACATTATGCATGCAATTTGGGATTGTGGGACTATCTCCAAGCTAATCCAAAAGAGTCTCACGTTCGATGCTATCAAAAGAATATTCAAATATCTCGCAAGGAACTGAAGACTTTGGACTATGGTATCCAAAGAATGCTGGTCTTACTCTTCATGCTTACACTGATGTAAATTGGGCTAGAAATGTTGATGATTGGAAAAGCACTAGTGGTGGTGCATTCTATATGGGACCCCGGTTAGTATCTTGGTTCAGCAAGAAGCAAAATTCTATTGCCTTATCTACAGCAGAAGAATAATATGTGGTTGTCGCATCTTGTTGCACTAAAATCCTTTGGATGATGCAAACCTTACAAGATTTTCAAATCAAATGTACATCTCCTATCTCCATTATGTGTGATAACACAAGTGCCATCAGTATCTCAAAGAATCCGGTTATGCATTCGAAGACCAAGCACATTCCCATCAAGTATCACTTCTTACGTGAACAAGTTCTTGAACAAAAGGTGAAGTTGGAGTATGTTCCCTCCAAAGAACAAGTTGTTGATATCTTTACCAAACCTCTCGCCTGTGGAAGTATTCGAATATCTAAGACAAAAGTTGGGAGTAGTCTCCGCCGACTTAAGAACAAATCGCCTAAATTCGTAAGATTAAATTGGATACGTGGGTTTCCCGAATGGCAGCGCGTATATACGCGAGTTCATACAGAGAAAACTACGTATGGTTGGTTACCGACAAATTTAAGGGGTCGACATTTCTCAAAGATAGCTCATGACATGCGTTTGCTATCTCCGATGATGCTTCAGCTTTCTTATATTTTTGTTTCTTTCACTGATATTGGGTGAATATGCCTTGATGATTTGGTCGTTGAAAGTGTTCGTGATGCACAAGCTAAGGGGGAGTTTTGGTTACTTGGAAAGGATGCATTGGTTGTACGTCATGTGGGGGAGCATTAGCCTTGCTAGGTGTAATGCATTTTTTGGCATGATATTGATTCTCAAATATGATCTCTCTCGAGGTCCTTTTGGTATTGGTTATAAAAATCATATGTGTAATTTGATGAAAAGGCTATGACCTATGATGTAATTTGTAATATTCAGCCCATGTAAAGGGCTTGTTCGGATGTGTAAACCCACATGGTTGGGTACTTGGGTCACATATGTAAATCCACTTGGTTGGATCTTTGATGTAAGTATGAGTCCTTGGTGATAGGAAAGGTCATAGTGTCATGTACTTCATTGAATAATAGGTTTGAAGATTCAACTTGAACTTGAGAAGAAAAACCTTGTGTCAAGTTTGACTCGCCTTTGCCCTTTGATGACAAAGGGGAGAGTGGCATGGTGTTTGAATAAAGGGAGAGTAACGTGGTTGTTGTATAATGATTATAATCAATGTATCTATCTCTGTTCCGGTGCTCAACCCATCGTGGTTGCCATCAAGTCCAAAGGGGTAAATTGTTGGCAATATGATGTCGAGAGTTGTCCTTGATGGCAACCCACTTGATGAAGATGATGGCAACCTACTTAATGAAGTTGTTCTTGATGAGCTTGTGAATGATATACATCCGATGTATCTACGATCAAGTATAGAAGGTGCGTAAGAAAGAATTTCTAGAATGGGCTCTAATGCTGATGAAAAGTGTGTGTCACAAGGAATACGTGAGTTTGTCTAGGGGAAGTCGCGTATGCACGCGGGAAATAACGTACCAAGTAGCGTATGCTCAATTGCGCTCTAAATATTGAAAACCGTGGGTTACTACCATGGTATTGACCCATTGTATTGAGCGCCGGATTGTCTATTTGATCCCGTCCGAGGAATACCACCTGAGTGATGTGGTTTTAACTTCATGGTATCGATGAAGGCCAAATCTATATAAGGAGAAGAAAATCATCGTGCATGGGTGTGGAAGTGTCTCTGGCTTTAATGAATACTTCACTCAAGTATATCTCGCATGGTTGAACTCTTGATTGATAGATCTCGAATCTATGATGCATCTATGAACATGGTGAAGGTTAAATATCTCTAGATCTAGAAATGGTGAATCTCTTGGATGATCTCGAAAAGAAGTGATGAAGATCCGGCGCAAATCTTCCGAAGAACTTGAAGAAACTGGTAAGTTCATAGATCTGATCTCATGTGCAAATTTTATCTTTTATAGATATATACGTAGAAAGTTCGTTCGTGAAAAGCGCGTGCATATGCGGATCTCGTTTCAACAAAGTCGCGTATGGACGATTAGGGTTATTCTCGGTAAATGCACAAATGTATACGTGTGGTTCATTTCATAAAAGGCACGTATATACGCGGGTCTCGATTAAATAAAAGCGCGTATGATATCTCGATCTTATGGTTGCTCAAGGTTGAATGTGTTTCGCATATTTATTCTGAAGTCCGGGTTATCTTTGATATTCCGGGTTATAGTGGTTTCACCGTTCCCTGCTTTGATGCATTGGGAAAAGGTTGTTTATTGACAAGTAAAGGGTTGTGTTGGAGTTGTTTGATCCAGTCTTTTGAAATTTGATGAAATGTGGTCTCGCAATGGATCTCGAGTGTTGAAACCTTCGTCCGAATGTAGAAGCTTTTCCGCCATAGAGAGGTCCAGTGCTAATATCGTGGGGGTAGTAGCTCCCTTCTAGGTGAGGCCGGTAAACGAGAGCAGGGGGTTTTTTCTCCTTCCAGAGAGACTCGGTAAATGAGAGAAGGTTGTAGCCTTTCGCAGTGTGGGAGTGCTCGCGCATCGGTATGAGTCTCGCACCAAGACATGTTGTAAGAAGTTTTCTTAATAATAAAAAATTGAAGACCGAGACGACTAGCCGATGGTTTTCTCCCCGAATTGGGTTTCCACCTAAAAATCCCGGTGTTCATGTGTGGTTGCTTATGTGTGATGATTATTCGTTCTTCCCGCACTTGTTTACTTTTTTTCTAAATATCTCGATGAATGAGTAATGCAATAATCTAAGTCAAGAACTAAACGCATAATTAGATCACCGGATATACGCGAGTTCCCAGTAAAGGATATCCACGTATATACACGGGTTTGCTTCAGAAAGTTGCGTATGGTTTTTAAGAAAGAAATATCAAAGTCTCATTTTCTCGCACTAAATACTAATTCACTCTCGCATTTTTCCCAACACAAAAAAAGTCCATGCCCCACTTGTAAAATGGTTCAAGAGCCATCCGAGGGTGAAAAGGAATCTTATCCCTTTGCGTGGGTTTCCCTATCCTTTGCATTGGCCACACCCGTTGGTGTATCTTCCGGAATGTTGGTGAAGGGTAGGCCAATAGTATCCTTCCCGCAAAAAATTTGTAAGCGCTTCTTTGAAGCAAAGTGGCCTCTCGCATGGGTTGTTATGACATTCCAATAGGATATAAAAAACATTTTCCTCCCTCACGCATCTCCTTAGGATTTGATCGTGGCCTAGCTTAAAAAAGGTTCCCCCCAATCCATGTGAAAGGGGCACTTTTTCTCGATGATTCTTCTCCTCTCCCGCATGAAATATTAGGAGGGAGTCTTACAACAACCAATTAGTTGGTCAGTATCAAAAAACCATGATGAGAGAGTTGATATAGCAAACAGATGTTCATCTAGCACCGGTCATCCACCATTCCTTCTTCACCAGGAGGGAGAGCTAACATGGACAAAAAATTTGCAACAACATTATCCTTTCTAGTTTGATCAACAATAATTAAATCAAATTGTCGTAAAAGTAACAACCATCTAATTATCCTAGCATTAACATTCGCTTTGTTCATTAAGTACTTGATGGCTGCATTGTTAGTGTGAAAAAAGGTCTCGATATCCGATACATAATGCCTAAATTTGTTCAAAGCATGGACAATGGCTAACATCTCCTTCTTTGTAACAATATAATTCGAGCTGCCTTTGGACAAGTTCTCTGTTGATGAAATAAATGGCATAAGGGATTTTTTTCCTCTAATTGTCCTAATGTTGCCCATATGGCTTTTTTTGGATGCATGAGTGTGGATGTGGAAAGGCAGAGTCCAATTTGGACCCTGAGGATGGGGGAAGTAGTCAACTTTCCCTTAATGAGATCGAAAGCTTCTTGACAAGGAACGACCAAATAAACTCGTAATCCTTGGACAATAACCCAAATAATAGCGAAGCCATCTCGTCGAAATCTTTGATGAACATTTTATAGTAACCATCTAAGCCTAAGAAAATCCTAACATCTTTCTCGTTTTGAGGATCGATGTGCCCTTTTGATGATTGTGATTTTGTTCGAGTCTACCCGTATTCCTACTTGGGATATGGAGTATCCTAATACAATCCTTGCTTTCTTCAGAATTCACACTTTTTGGGGCTCAAGGAGAGATGCATCTCAATGAACCTTCTTATTACTTTACCCAAATTGGAGATATATTCCTAGAGGTCATCCCCATATGGTGTGAAATCATCCATGTAGATTTCGATAAAGTCATGGACTAACTTAGAAAATATGCTCGTGACAGCTCTTTGGAAGGTAGTTGGGGCATCTGCACAACCCAAAGGGTGGGACTCTATAAGAAAAGGTACCACAGGAAGGTGAAAGTATTCTTATCATGGTCTTCGTGGACTCGATTTGAATCGATTATAACTACCGAACCCATCTAGGAAGGAAAAGAACTTCCCCGCAAGGCCATCCAGAGACTTGGTCTATAAAGGGAAAAATGAAATGGTCTTTCTTGGTTGCTTTTTTTAAGTTCTCGCTAGTCCATAGAAATTCACCACTTCCCGTTCTTCTTTGCGACTAGGACAAGCTGAGATACCCACTCATTATCGCATATAGGATATATGAAGCTCGTATCTAATAGTTTCTCGCCGCTCTTCTTTAACTATGTCCTTCATATATGGGTTTATCTTTCTTTGGGGTTGCCTTAGAGGCATGCATCCTTCTTTGATGCAAATATGATGTTTTCACACCGAAGGATGCACCTCTTTCATGTCTTTGTAATCCCAAGAAAATGGATTAGTTGGCATAGTTGCTTCTCTTATTCATTTGAGAGGTTTGGGTTGATTTTCGTAGATATGGAGAGGTGAAACTCAATCACCTTGGTGTATTCGGAGGTTGACTCATCCGAGTGTGCTTCCACACAAGGTTGGATTTCACACTCTTTGAATAAGGTTTCCATAGGAATCTCAATGGAGGACCGGTTTTGAATGGCATGGTAAATGAGTTCATCTTCATCAAGCTCGCCTCCCTTCTAAGAATATCATCTATGGTACACATAGGGGCAGGGGTTATATAATTCATCTTCCTCATCCTCCAACCATATAGGGAGATCATGATCAATGGAAGGTTGGGCTAGAGGATATGGGAAGGTTGCGTAACTATTGTGGTTTTCCTCAAAGTCCCTTGGAGATTAAGTTTCAACATAGTTTCCTTGGTCATGATATTAATGGCATCCCCCTAGATCAATCAGAGTGTTGGGAACTATGAAACCATCTATATGCACATCAACAACTCGGACTACCACGGTCTCAGGTACTTTGGAAATATTATCTTCCCCAACATTAGGTCATACAGCTTGTCCTACCACATTGGTGATGGGGGTATCTCTCTTCCTTCTCCCTGTGTTTCTTGAAGCACTTTTTCTTTAATGATCCTATTGTAGATAGGGACATCCTTAATGCCCTCGGAGAAGTGGTATCTTTACACACAAATTTTTCAATTCTCCCGTGAGTTCACTCACTCGGGTGTGCCGACTAGGTGGATCAAGTGCTCGGGAAAAGGAGGTTGTTGGATCTCGAGTGTTACCTTCTTCCTTTTCCTCCTCAACCTCTACAAGTGGAGATGGAGGATGGTTGTCCTGGGGAGTACTCTTCCCGATATGAGATTAACCTCTTGTATCTCCACAACACAATTTGGATAGGATGTTTCTCCACTAGGAGCTCGCTATGCATGTATGTTGATCAGGGTTCGGATGGGGTTGTGCAGTATCAATAGCCTAGGTGGAGAAGCATGAGTAAGATGAGGTTGATTTTTTTTGTGGAGGCATTAGAGTAGGTGGTTGATTTTGTTGAGGCATCCACACTTGGGATGGACTCGCTACACTCGAGGTTTTTGTGGAACATACTACCGAAATGGTTGGTTTATCGTCGAGGATGATATGAAGGGTTGTAAGGCCAAGTAGGAGGTGTAGACTAGGATGGAGGAGTGGGTGTGTACCAAGGTTGCATGGGTGCACTTTGATTGTTGTGATAGTAAGAGTAAGGTGAACCTTTCATAAGTTGTTGATATGGCGTGAGGGCCTTGAGGCCTTCTCTAGTTGATGAAAATGATTTTCTCCCTGGCATTTCTTCCCACCTTGATATACAAACCTTAAATCCCTCGTAAGGAGAGACACTTTTATGTGGCATGATTCTCCTCACATACTAAACAAACCTCTATGACATTCAATGGACATTCATTTCTTGGGTGCTTCCTAGTACATCTAGGACAAAATATGGCCGTGTCTTTCTCTACCTCCTTTTGCTTCCTTTTGACTCTGCATTATGTCCATTTTCAAAGAAAATGTGTGCAACATGTCACTCTTGAAGTCCTCTAACATGTTTCCAACCTCATGTTTTATGAACATGGAAGAGGAAGGGGTATTGGATGTGTTTTGGCGAGCTCTACCCTTCTTCCTAAATACCCTAGAATGGTTCCATAAGACATTTTTGATTGTTTCATAAGGTAGTTGGTAGATATCTCCTCCCGATAGCATATTCAAGGTTTCTATCATCTCTTCACCGATCCCTTGAAGAAGTACAAGTTTAAGTGATGCAGATCAATAGTGCACTTTCCTCTATTGTAGTTTAATCGAAACTCTCTTCATAGTCCTCTAGGGATTCATCAAGTCCTAAAGTCATCCTAAATATTTAATCCTTAGTTTCCTTTGACCTACAAAAGAATCTCTATATTTTTTGTTGAAGGTCTCTTCCATCTCAGTGCCTAGGTATTGATGCTATCCCCTGTGTAGACCCATGAACTAGCGCAAGGTCGCATCCTTAAGGGTGGATGGGAAAAGCTTCAACTTCTCGATCATCAAAGGTGTAGCCATAATTCCCGCAAATAACAACAAATTCGAACATGAATGTGTCGTGGGACCTCGCAGGTAAGTCCATGAAAGTGTGGAAGAGTTGAGGGGCTAATTTTTTTTCATCTTAGTTTTCCGTCTGGCCTCGCTTTATGGGAAAGGCTCTCTAGATCTCACCCATGGTTAAGATAGGTGAAGCAAGTCCCTCAATTGAAACAAGTTCTTCTTTTTATTCCTCAATAGGTTCCTCAAAGTATTCTAAGGCTCTCCTATAGGGCGTTCAATCTCACTTCCACCGAAGAAGAGTGAAGGGTGTCTAGGAGGCGATGTGGGAGTTTTAGGTAAGATTTGTCTTTGAGTATTCGTACTCCCATGAGGCATGAAAGTCGCATCTTTTGGCATTTTTTTCAATATTTCTGAAATGACATGAAAATAAAGGAAAGCAAAAAAAGAATGCTAAAACAACATCAAAATATCTACTAGACACCTCCCCAACAATGACGCAAAAAAAATGGTGAGCCCCTCGGTATTGCACCAAGAGTGCTACAACTCCCAAGGGCTGCCCTACTTTACTTTATCAACCTGGGGTTCGTACAAACTTGGAGGCGACAGGTGCTATATACACAAAGCGAGATGCATTTTGTTCATGTCACCCTCTTCTACTTTACGAAGGGGTGGTATTTCTTAAAATATGATAAAAACTGAAAAGTAAATTAGTCCGGAAGGAAATCACAGTAAAGGAAAATAACTTAATTTTCGTAAAGGAAATGACGAAAATGAAACTAATTTAATGTGCAGTAAAGGAAATGATAGAAAGAAACTAAATTAAATTGCCGAAAAGAAATGACACGAAGGAAACTAAACTAAATTGCCGAAAGGAAACTAATTTAAACCTCATCATCTTGGCTAATCGACTAAACACACCCTAATTATCTTATGCTCTATCTACCATGCTTCTATTCATGCAGACTAAGCTATCCTAACTTAATCCTAATTGAAAAAGTGTTGATTTTTAGCTTGGAGAAGAAAGGGGTAAAGGGGTTAACGAAGGGATAAACACATCAATCCAGGGATTAGAAGTGGAAAGAGCGGGTTTAAACCTTATTATAGATTTATTATGGCCCAAAAAATGCTTTAGAGCGGAATGATTTAAAAAGTGTAGATGGCGGAGTTGCGATGGAGGGTGATCGCAATGGGAGTTTGGAGCGGTAAAGGTTAACGTGAAAAAATAAAAAGTGTGATTTGCGATGTGTGATGCGACGGATGATGTGGCGGTGGGACCGGTGGCAAGAGTACGGGGTGATATCGCAATTGATATACATGAGCAAGTAAGTGTTAAAGGAACAAAATAAAAAGTGTGATTTGTGAAGTGCGATGGGGAAAAGACCATGAAGTGCGAAATGCAACGGATAACAACCCAGAGTACGTAAATGTGATATCATAATCGCAATATCGCAAAGTTGGAGGGATAGTTGAAGTGTTGTTTAGGAAAAATTTTCAAGTCCGAATTCGATGGGTGACATTGTAGTGGGATCGACCGCAGAGTGTGATGACAAGATCGACAATTGGTGCCTGGAGTGGTAAGCCTTAACAAAAAAAGGAAAATGATGTGAAGTGTGATGTGCGATGCGGCGGAGTAATTACAATCGGCGTTGGAGTGGTAAGTCTTAAAGAAAACCAAGAGAAACCGCGATTTGCAATTTTTTATTTCGCAATATTGCAATATCGTAAGGTTGGTGGAGAAGCGATAGTGGATTTGGGGAGAAAGTTTTGAAGTGCGAAATGTGATAGCGGGAATCTCTAGGAGGAAAGCCAAAGTGCGATAAAAATATCGTAATCGAAAGAAAAAGGAGCAATAAGTCTTACAGAAAAATGGAAAATGTCAGCGAACCGTGATTTGTGATTCATGAAGTACGATAGTGAGAGTTTTCGATGAGGAAGGCAAAGTGCAATAACAATATCGCAATCGGAAAAAAATGAGTAGCAAGTCTTAGAGAAGAAAGGAAAAGGTCGCGAAGTGAAATTTGCGATTTCCGAATTATGATAGCGTGGAGTTTCGATGAGGAAGTGAGGTCAAATTTCAATGGTTTTCAAGCATTTTGCGTTAAATAAGGGTAGGGAAACCATGACCAATAAGAACAAAGGAATAAGGCAAAGCTAGATATTTTAAGTTTTTTTGAGGGATAAAATGTGGGTGTAGTAGTTAGAATAAGAGGGGAAAAAAAGAGGGAATGAAAGGGATGAAAAAAATGCTCGCATTGTGGAGATAGAGATGGAGAATGAAGTGAGGAGGCACCATGGAGCTTCTCCCGGGGTTTTAGAAATCATTCCTATGATCAACCCTGCTAACTTATGTGCAACAAAACGAAAAAATGCATAAAAATATAGTGCAGAGGAAACCGAAAAATGGTAATGTCAGCTCTATTTTTTAATCTTAGAAACGAAAGTGAACGTAAATCGCTTTTTGGGCCTCTAGGAAGGTTCTGCTCTCCTTGGGCTCTATTGACTGAGATGAGAAGGGGGTCTTGATCCATAAATTTTTTGTTTTTTCTCCTCTATTTTATTACTCTAAGCAATTGAAAATACAATCGCACACTAGACTCAAATCTAAGTAGCAATTTGAAACATAAACAAAATTATCGAAGTGGAACTAATGAAATGACAGAAAGCAGAGAAAAAATACACCACGAGAGGCTAAGGCACATGGATTGGGCCCCAACCCACGAGCATAGCTCTCCGAAACTTAAATCGCAAAGTGAAATCATCCCGCTCATTTCATAAAATAATAGCCTCTATACATTTCGAAAGTTTGATCACCGAGTAGAATGATAAAAGGCTCAATAGCTTGCAACAAAGTTCCGACTAGAATCGACCCCCTTTCCTAGCTCTATCTCTACTCTATTTATTCCACAAGGTAGCTACCAACGACTCCCTAGAAAGTAGTGATTGAGTCCACTTGACTCCAAGTAGACAAAGATTGAGTTGCTTGGTCGCCTCTCGGAATTTCTGAATTTCTCGAGAATATCTTTGGGATCCTCCGGGCCGCCTTTGGAATTCGAATTGCTCGGAGAGAATATTTGGGATCCTTTGGATGCCTTTGAGAGTTAAGGAGGGTGGACAATCCTCCCATAAATTCTCCTTTTTGTCTCCTCCAAGTATTTATGATAAAATCCTTATAAATATGCTTAATAATTCATGATTTTTTTGCACTCAACCTCATGTCGTAGAACTCATAGTATGTTAGCCTTAATCACCACCTATACGTTAGCATCATAAAACAAAATAATAATAAAAAATGCAAGAAAAAGAGATCTAAGAAGGAAAAAAGGGTGACCATCAACCCCCTCCAAATATGTCTAATGATGGAGCCTCATCAATCACATGTTCCGATATATAATGTTTTGTTTTTAAAACTCAAGTTGTCATTTTATATGTTAAATATAAAATTCAAATCAGATGGAAATTTCAAATTACAAAACACGTGTATATTTTGGATATTTGAACTACATTTGGAATGTGATCACATGTTGTGATATAATGTTTTGTTTTTTAAAACTCAAGTTGTTTCATTTTATTTGTTAAATATAAAATGAATCTCTAGATGGAAATTTCAAATTACATTTTCACAATCAGTATATTTTGGATAGTTGAACTACATTTGGCATGTCATCACATGTTGCGATATAATGTTTGTTTTAAAACTCAAGTTGTCATTTTATTTGTTAAAAATAAAATAAATCTAGAGATGGAAATTTCAAATTACAAAATATGCATACATGTGTACATATTTTGGATAATTGAATTACATTTAAGGTGTGACTCACATGTGATATAATGTTTTGTTTTTAGAAATCAAGTTGTCATTTTATTTGTTAAATATAAAATAAATCTCTAGATGGAAATTTCAAATTAAATTTTCATAATGTGTATATTTTGGATAGTTGAACTACATTTGGCATGTGATCACATGTTGTGATATAATGTTTTGTTTTTTAAAATTCAAGTTGTCATTTTATTTGTTAAATATAAAAATGAATTTCTAGATGGAAATTTCAACTTACATTTTCACAATGTGTCTATTTTGGATGGTTGAACTTACATTTGGCATGTGATCACATGTTGTGATATAATGTTTTCTTTTTCAAAACTCAAGTTGTCATTTTATAAATATTAAATATAAAATGAATCTTTGTAGATGGAAACTTCAAATTACAAACCATGTATACATGTGTATATTTTGGATAGTTGAACTACATTTCGCATGTGATCACATGTTGTGATATAATGTTTTGTTTTTTAAATTTCAAGTTGTCATTTTATTTGCTAAATCTAAAATGAATCTCTAGATGGAAATTTCAAATTACATTTTCACAATGCGTATATTTTGGATGGTTGAACTACATTTGGCATGTGATCACACGTTGTGATATAATGCTTGTTTTCAAAACTCAAGTTGTGATTTTATAAATGTTAAATATAAAATGAATCTCTCTAGATGGAAATTTCGAATTAAAAACCATGTATACAAGTGAATATTTTGGATAGTTGAACTACATTTGGCATGTGATCACATGTTGTGATATAATGTTTTGTTTTTAAAACTAAAGCTGTCACTATATTTGTTAAATATAAAATGAAGTTGGCATTATATTTGTTAAATATAAAATGAATCTATATGGAAATTTTAATTACAATTGACATACATAAATGTGTATATTTTGATATTTTAATTACATTTGGCATGTGCTCACATGTTGTGATATAATTATTTGTTCTAAAAACTCAAGTTGTCATTTTTTATTTGTTAAATATAAAATGAATTTAGATGGAAATTTCAAAATTACATTTAACACATACATTGGTACATCTTATGCATTTGAACATGTGTGAATGTTATATAATTTTAGGATGTAAATCTATTATTTAGGTGATATTTAAGTATTCATTTTGCATGATCATACATGTCATTTAAAACAATCATAGATGGTTCAATACATATTTAAGTTCCTTGAATATATGTACATAAAAATGATTGAAGTACAATATATATCGATGTATATATTTAAAAACAATCATAAAATGTACTGTGTCGTAAACCATACCATGGCCCTCACGCTGTTGTCAAAACCCATCGCAGGCAAACTATAGGGTGTGTTTTCAAGCCGCTCTCATCATGGCCATGACCAACGATTGGAATCCACCAAGGGCTCGCATCCGATATACATGAGGTGCCAGCTCCTCAAGCATTTGATAACATTCATGGGGAAATTTTTTTTCCTCCTATCAAGCCCAAGGGTAGAAGAGGCTAGCAGTAAAATCCACTATTCTACAATATGTGCAGTGCTTTTACCTAGGAAAACCAACCCACTTCTAGGTTATGAGCCCATGATAGAGGAGATAGGTGTTTGGGCTGATGGACTTGGATGGTGTCTAGACCAGTAGATTATGATGTGAGTACCTAGTCGCCTCCACATCATCCAAATGCTGACTCCTCCCAGCTTCCTCCAATGCCCACAGCTGAGGAGGAATCCATTGCTAGAGAATATGAGTGCCCGATAGAGGAAGAGGACCAAGAAACGGACGAAGATGTGAATGAACTCCATGCTTTTTCGTAGCAAGGTTAAGTTCTTGCTTTTTTTAACTCTGATATACTCTACCTCTCTTTTTTTTATATGTCCCACTCGAATATTTTGTATTACAAGACCAAGATGACACCTTACAAGTCGGTCTCCGCTTTGAGGCGTAAATTTCCAAACTTTGTTTATTTTGAATGACCACCAAGCAAAGGGGATAGGCTAAGCCACTTTTGCCAGTGTCTACCCATTGCCTTTGTATATTTTTTCATGCTTTTAATATAGTTTAGTCCAAGCTACAAACAAAAAAAGAGTTCACATGAATATATGTACATAAAAATTATTGAACTATATGTTTGAATATATGTAAAAATGATTTAATTATAATACATATCGATGTATATATCTAAAAACAATCATAAAATTATAGGTGTTCTTTAGATGTGTCAAACAATCAAAAAATTTCAAAATTTCATTAAAACATATATATATCTAGTACACAAACACTTTTCATTACAGTACATAGAAAAAGCTACTTATCGCTTGATAGTAAACTGAAAATTATAATTTATTTAATAGACACATCTAAAAAAATTCATGCAACTTCAAATTTGCATTATATCAACTATGCTAGATACACAAATGTGCACATTTTGTAATAATTACATTATGAAAAATTGTACCGTAGAATGTATGAAATTTTTTAAGACCATGATAATCTAGACATATGTATGTGTACACGTGGTATAAATTACTCGTGTGTATATGCATATAAAAACAATGTACATGTGCAAACACTTGTACATATAACATAAAAGTGTACATAATTTTTTTAGTTGAGTTCTAGAAGTTCTAAAAGATGAATCCAAAGAGAAGAAATTAGTTGGGCAATTCACACACATATTCCAATGGAATGCCATCTTCAATGATCCATTCATGACTCATACTTTGACATTTTCCATTTCTTAATTTTTTCGTCTTTGATTGAAATTCTATCAACTTTATGCATGCTAAGCACAAACCAAGTAACTATATCGACAACTTATGAAATCAAAGTTCATAGTCTTGAAAGTGAACAAAATCCCCACTTTGATGAGTTTGTTGGAAAAAATAACCTTTCAAGATAATAGACCCTCTTTCATATGTAAACCCGTTATCACCATAGTTTTCTAACAATTTCATCTCTTCATTTAGTGAAACATATCAAATAATACTTTGCATTTTCATCATTGATAGTAGGTGCAAATACAACAAAAACATCTCCCCAGATCAATAAAACAAACTTGTGTGTTTAAATTTAGATCATAATTGACATGAAAAATTAACATGTGTACTTTATTTCTTTATTATCTATTTCACATCTCTATCATTTGAAAGCAATTGAAATGTTACCTTCTCTAACAAGATCGTAAACTCGATCACCTTCAAATGATATTGTAGTCACCTCTTATTTCATTTCTTCAAAGCTTGCAACTAACATTTTCCCCTTTGTATTTAGTTCTCAGTACGTTGCCAATATTTTACATACATTTTGTTTTTCAAAAACGCCATATTGGATTATGTGTTGTCTATGAAAACATGAGACGTAAACCGTAATATTTTCTTTTATCCAATGAAAACACATTTTGGACAACTTTGTTTTAATTGAATGCAATTTTCTAGTCCGTTTTATTGTTTCCAACAAAGATTCCAATTGATCTATCTACATCTTGGACCCCAATATGGAAAAAACAATATATGAAAAAATCAAAGAAGAATACAAATATGATATCAAAATACCATAAATGATAATAATTGTATAAATGTACTATTTAAAATTAGAAATCCAAAGAAAAATTAAATTGAATGTACCTTTGTACTTCCCTTGATCGGTTAGTCTCATGGTTTAGTGCAACAATTAACCATTTCAACAACGATGATGGGGTTGACCTTATGGAAAGTGATCAAAATGGAAGCTAGTATGCATAAATGCAACAAAAAGTGAATTCCCTAACCTATATGCAGTTGAGAATCAAATACCTCGCTATGATAATTCAAGTATGTCATGGATCCAAAGGAAAAATTGGAAATATCTCAAATTCACTCGAAGGTACCTAAAAACAAACTTTTTCCCAACACTTACAAGCCAAAAGGTTAAAAAACCTTACTATATCTCAAAAAATAGACACAAACGAAATTTTTGAAAAGATTTCAAATTTCGGGCATAAATAAGCATTTTTGACTCATATTTTGGTCATTTATGCAGTAGAAGTGAAAAGAGTTATGGAAAAATAGTCCCTTTCTTTGCAAATGGAGCAACCGACCATTGAATCAACTCAAAACCACCATGTAAGCCTTGTACTCATCTTGTTTATCAATTCCATTCCTATTTTAAGAAAAATATTTAGATTTTTGAACGTAGGAAATCTATTTTATTTGAAACCCTCCCGCAGATACATGGGTTTATCATGAGGAACTCGCCAGATAGATGTGATTGTGTCTCCGAATGAAGGTGATATGCGCAGAGAGAAATTCAAAAACTAATATCTAATGGGTCAATTGATGGGAATTTTTCCAGATGACTATCAGCTTGGAGAGAAAGAGAGCACAATGAAATTGATAATGAAGTGATGGAGGACCAAATGAATCATTAAATATACTGTCAGCAGTTGCGGTTTACTCAAATTTTTCAAAAATTCCAAACATGAAAACCAAGACTTCGATTTCTCAAGATATTGGTCAATCATTGGGAACCGTATGAAGATCGTTTTAAGGATTGAACAAATGCCATCGAGAACCGAGTTGGAAGACATCAATTTTATCACCGGACTTTCTCCGGCTGAGAACCAATTGATTTGCATGGTAAGCCCACTCGGAGGGATTAATGTAGAGGACTATGTCCAGTGTCACCGTGTGGATGGTGCAAAAAGAAGGTGGGGACTCATATCCAAAATTAAGGATGTACAAGACTCAGTACATGAAAATCATTCTTTTCAAAATTGTAGAGTGGTAGGATTGACATCTCTACACTGAGCTGTCACACACTCATATGAGTCTATAAATGGAGTGATTTACCCATCTTTATTACCGGTGCACAACCTTATTGGCTAACCTAAAGAAACAACTGAATTCCATCTTGGCGTAAAGACAAAAGCACTTTGGTTATGGCACTATTCTATTGACATTCTTCTCCGAGAGAGTCCCGTGGCTTCGGACAAGATCATCTCTACCACTCGCAGCCCAAGAGATCCGAGGATAGCTAGATGGGCGTACTGATGAAGAGACAGGAAGGGAGGTTCCTCGAACCACATGGGACAATGAGTTTCCCGGATCTGCCACCCAGCTTTTTATGAGAAAAGTTACCCTAAGGTCATGGGTTGAAAGATATAATAGAGTTGGGGCTTGTCATCACAAGAAGGACTCAAATTACCAACTTCTATGCTTTAAAATATAAAGTGAGGATTTCATATCTTACACGTTTATCCTTCATTTGTAGTTGTTGTGGAGGTAAACCCTCCGCATGCATGCAGGCGATCCCTACTAGCCCAGAACGGGTCTAGCAACAATTGTCACATGCTATAGTGTAGGTTCCTAATTGCAAATAAACCAACCAGCGATGAAGGCTTACTCGGAATCCAACGTCGTCGCTTGTAGAGAAAGTAGCGCTCCCATTCCTTAGCTCTAGCAGATCAAGATCCTCACACCTCCGTGACGTGACACTCGCACATGCAAGGAACACAAAAATGCAAGCGTGAATCCAAGATATGCAACTATATGTCATCAGAGAAGACATAACTCATTATCATAATCATCAACAAGAGTGGAACCATAACCAATAGTCTCTTATCATTAATCAATCAAAGGAGGATACAACCTCGCTCGACGGCGAATTCTCCTTCTGAGGGTCGCCACGGAAAACGTCTCGAAAAAAGCTTGTTTCGGTGATGGGACAAGCTCTCTCTCTTTGAATGTCTCCGACAATAATCTCCTTGCTTGGATTTGGCCTTAAGGGAATGAATCAAGGCCTCAAAGATAAGGCTCGATGGCTTTTTGGGAACTAGCTTTAGCAAAAGAGATGAGCAAGCTTTTATAGATGGAGGAAGGGGGAGTTGGGATCCCTATAATCATGGGATTGGACCCATCCTCAAGGAAGCTTCCATGAGAGGTGGCAAACCACTTCCTCTACATGGAGATCCGCGAGCCAAACCACCCAACTCAAATTAGATACCAGCTTTATGAATTGGTTAGGACGAAACTTCTCCCGCCATTTATTTTTTAAAAACACTCTTAAAAATGGTCACGCGAGTACGACTTCGAGACAGAGCGCCCAATTGGCACGCCTATTTGAAGGATTTCTATTGGTGCGGGTACCGAACCGAAGCTTCTCGCGCCAATGCAAAAAGGGGTGTTTTTATGGTTTTTTCACAAGGAGTGTGTCTTCGGTGGCAATGAAAGCTCATGTTCGCAGGGATGTCATGAAAGCGGTTTCAATTCATGTCACCGCTCATAGTGTCATGGAATGAGCCCTCCAATCAGCAGGAGGGGGAATTGCATGGATGGTGACAAATTACTGTAGGGCTGTATGCCCCTAAAGCATGAGGCCCAAAAGAGAGAGAGGGGTGAAATGCTTTACAAGAACGTGTCCAACCGAAAACACCGTCGTCGTAAAACTTGCGTGAGAGAAATAAAACTAATATCTCGTATACATGATATATATGTGGTATGGGCGCATGCCATCCATAACATAGTATGCAATAATCCGTATCCAAGGTATGGACGTGTACCATCCGTGCTGAGGATCGATAACAGACCTGTGTATGGTCGTGCACTATCCAATCACATGAGTCATGTAACTAATCATAAGAATCCACAAAAATCGTCAATGATTATAACAGCATACAAGAATCCAGGGTCTCTGCAGTCCATCTCAACCCAAACAAAGTACAAGTTCAAGCATGCAAATATGTGAGCCGAAGTCGAACATGCAAGAACATCGCCCGATTACCAACCAATGATGAAAGTCGTGACGTACGCCGAGAGGTACCACCACTAATGACAATGGTCCTCAAGGTACTATAGGTACAATCTACGCGCATGTGAATCAATGATCCGGCATCGAACACCCGTATAATCACTCGATCGGAGGCCAATAATGAAAACCTCACATTGAACGTCGAAGAACCTCGCCATTGAGGCATGCAGCTCCAAGGTACCGTAAGGGAGCTTTCGAGATCACTTTCCGGATAATGAGATGAAGTCGACAGAAGTGACCTCGATCGAAGGTGGGCCATAATGTTTCCCACATCATTGACATGAGACAGAGGAACACAATGTCTTTTTGAATTAAGATCATATGAGAATTAGAGGAAGTTTGGAAATCACATGAGGTCAACTTCTCTTGAACATATCGGCGTACGACAAAGGATTTTCGCGTATTTGACATCAAAATATCAAGGGTCATGATGACAAGGCAAAGACATGATGAGAGGTCAAAGGGATCACCCAAACCTCACGGAGGCAAACAGAACGCAGATGAGATTGTCCCCAACCCGACACGAATGCGTACAAGTGCCATGTTCAGAGCGACATACCGCCGACACGACGATGATAATAGTTCCATTTTTTCCCTCACCATTTCTCAGGGCGAGTACCTTCTTTATTTTTTACACAAGCTCGAAGAGGATACCATATGCTTGTCATATAAGTCCGCACTTTCGGTGAATCCATCCTAGTACATTTTACGAGCCCTGTGAAGGAGGAACTCGAATAACGTCATTACGACCGAATCCAATGTCACTCGTGGTTTAACGAGTCCGAAAAAGGAAGAACTTGGCATATTTTCATGTTTAGAGAGTCTCAAAAGATAGCAAAAAGTGAACTCCATAGGTCCCTTTCGTAAATAGTTCCTCGCGATCCGAAAAGGTGGAAAACGATACCCGAGAAAACTCCTAGTCACGATAGGCTAGTATTCCTTTTTCGTAACAATCTATCCCAACCCAAAAAAGGGGTAAACGTATACCGGGTAGATGTCGATTCATACCACTTTAACGAGATCGAAACAACAAGGGACTCTACAATCTTTTCATGTTTAGAGAGTCGTAAAAGAGTCGAAAGATGACTCCTCCGGAGGAACGAGTGGCATGAAAGGGTAGTGTTGGGCACGTGAATACAACCACTTTGTAACACTTATTTCATCCATTTTTACTCTTCTCTATTATATCATTTGTTATAATTTATCATTTAAATCCATTTTATAAATGATTTATGCTCTTATGGATGAAAATTATTTATCTTCCTTTATTTCTAATAAATTGATGATTATGAATTATTTTATCAATGATAGTTTTAATAAGTTGGTTATAACATTATTCACTCATTTTTAGGTTTCCTCCAAGATAATTTCCAGATTGAAGATTTGATCATTAAAAGTGCCAACTCGTAAAATGCGCCGGAATAAGGAGTGACAGCTTTGCGGTTGCGATTCTCGAGCAAATGAAGACAAATCGGGGAAAATCCGGAACATGGGTTTTGTCCGGAACGGACCCAATTAACTTTATCAAAGAACGGTTTGCCCAAATTCGTCCTGTGTTGAGAGAGATTCGCAGTTCTTTAAGCATGATTTTCTCGCTCATGTAGCATGGCTGCCCTCCAAATCTCGAAATTAAAAAGCCAAATTCGACTTGTCGTTATTGAAAAGATGGATGTAAATCTATTTTCTCGTTGATCAATTGGTTGGAAGAAATCCAATATTGTTATGGGAAGATTGTATTTACTATTCAATTTCTCCTCCTTCGATTATAAAAGGAGAAGCACGTATTGTGTAGTGGGGAGTGATTTGGAGATGATTTGAGATACGTTTTTATGTAATTTTCTCGTTAAACATCAGCTCGATTATTGAGTCTCGTGAGAACTCGGTTCATTGTACTTCCGTTCGATGCATTAATATAAGCTTGGTGGTTCTCTCATCTTTGCGTCTCGGATTAACTTAGCGCGTGTTCCTCGAGGCTAAGGGCCCCGCCCCGAGGACACTTGTCACCGTATATTACCTCTTTGATTTCTCGTCGTGGTTTTGCTTATCACCTTGAATCGGTAACGTGTGTTTTATTACACCGTTATATTTCCTATTTCATTCCTCTCGCAACAAGAAAATCGTAATGTGCATTCTAACGTATTGTTATTCCTTTAAAGTTGTTAATGTAACATTGATGTTTAATCGCGCAGTAACCAAGCCAGTAACCTTTCTTAAGCTGCAGTATTACCGTATTTTTCTATGGTTTATACCTTGTACTGATTGCTATTCAATTGACATGTGGTCTCCTATATATGAATTGTAATCGTTACCCTTTCTAACCAGGGTTAATACTGCGTATCGTACTCGATCACTATTAACGTGTGCCCCGTGTTAAGTTATTATGCATTTGTATTTCCGACTTTCCAACGTTGTTTCATATTCCATCATTAATCAATGTCGTTCTATTTCCGTGTGCCGTCCGATTTATTCTTAGAGTAAAGATTGCTATTAATTTGGCTTTGCTATTGATTTCCATTAATTAGAGTTTGTTGTTCAGATTCCTTTAATTACAGATCGTCGCCCATTTACTTTTCGTTGTTCCATTTCTTATCTCGCTGCTCCATTTTTACTCGCATTTGTTGTTTTGGTGTGAGAGACGATCTAAGGTCGTAGTGAGCTTTGGCATTCATTGTTCAGCTCCTGCATTCGTGGTCTATACTCTAATTTCCTTTCCATCAGGGCTCCGAAGGGATGGGTTATCGCCGCGAACCCTCGACTCGATACATTGCTTATTTTTCCGAATGCATGATTTAAGTCTTAAAGTGCTTTGTATGTAAGTAGATTTTATTTCCGAAATCTTTCATTTACTTTTGGATTTTAAGCATTACATCGCAAAAACATTACTCTTGAGTAAATAGCCGCATCAGACCGAGTACACTTTTGAGATAAAAAGTCGTCCCCGGGGTTGATAATTAATGTGAAGGTAATTAGAGGTGAAAGAGACCCTTTTTATCGCTCCACATTTTGGCGCGTTGCTCGGGGGAGAGTGTAGCCATTTCTAAAGAGTAGTGTGAATCTCGATGAGTGCCTCGCTAGGGAAGAGTTGGATCTTAAAAACGCAAGGTAAGAACCTACGTGCAGGGAGCATGTAAATGCCCCGCTCCACCGTCCGCTTTCTAACGTATTTGTCGCTGCTTTAGATGTTTGAATTTCTTTTGTGTGAATGACTAGGAAAAAAATAGAAATTTTGGAAAATGAATCACATGATTTCATTGAAGTGGTGATGCAAGCACCACCCATTTCACTAACTAATTGACAGAACATTGAAGAAGGAGCTTTGAAGGAACACATGAAGGACATCTTCGTATGGTAAGAAATCGCTCTAACATCTTTTGAACTTTCCCGCTCAACTAATTCCACACCTCATCAAGTAATAAACCGCAGACAACATACTTACAAGCAGTTGAACCGCTAAATTTACTCACCCTTCCCACCCATTCTATCTCACATGCGCCATTAGAGAAAACTTACAATGAGATTCGAATGTTTTAAATTCAAAAAATCGTAGAAGTTATGGAGGAAAATGAGCTTACTCCTAGTTTGCATCAACAAACCATTTTAATGTCACCAAGAACTTAATGATATGATGGATATGGGAAATCAAGAACATAACGGATATATTGAAGATTGGTTTCACTCCATCACTTGTTCGCAACATTGCTCCATACTTCAACAATTTTTGACTCCATCTTTTCAAGGGAAGTTGGCTTCTCATACCCCGATTTTCATTAATATGCATTTTTCAAATTTGGGTATGTGTATACGTGAAGCCTTATTTCGAAAAATGGCTCCAACCGGAAGTACTCATATACGTAGTCATATTCATTTTTTCAAATTAAAATAGGTTAGTGTAGAAAATAAAATAAATAAGGGAATAAATAAATGCATTTTGTTTTTTTTATGTAAAACTAGTTGTCACAGTAACATGCTATGCAAATCAACATTGGTGATAATTTTTTTAATTCATTTGTGTTTGTAGATGACTTATAATGGAAAATAATAGTTCTACAAACACTCATATTTACTCTTTATCACCAATTTAAAAAAATGTTTCAATATCATGGCTTGCGGGCTTGATGAACTTCTCGGAAAACAGTGTGACAGTCATGTTTTGAGGGACCAAAAATGAATATTTTTAAAACCTGTTTCTACCCTAGGTAGCCCTCTGATGTCTACTTTCTAACCCAATTTGAATCAGTCAACTTTGGATTTGAAATCGAAAAAGTTAGAACCAAAACATCGAATTTGATGTCTAGCGTGGCAGCTCGGAACAGAGTTGGGACAGTCAGTTTTTGGAGGTCTAAATGAATGAATTTTTAAAAACTGTTTCTATGGTAGATTCCCCTATGAATCTAGTTTACATTTCAATTGGAATCACTCATTTTCGATATCGTATGGGGGAAGTTATGACTCAAAATACCGACCGTTCATCGTAAATCAGCACCCTTAAAACTCGTTTTTCCGGATGTTCCTTACGTTGTTTGACTTATCAATTCTTATTTTCTTCAAAACCTATTTCTATTGGAGATAAATAAATGAATCTACTTTCATTTCCAATTTGAATCATTTGAATCCGACATCAAACGAAGAATCTATGCTTGAAATATCAATTGTTGGTCTAGATTGGGTAATCGAAAATGACTCTATTATGCAGTTGTTCTAAACAAATTTGACATATCATAGCATTGAATTTTTAAAACCTGTTGCTACTGGAGATAAAACTTTGAATTAGCTCTCATTTGGCTTTGGAATCACTCAATTTCGATGAAAACACAAAGAAGTTGTGATTAAAAACACCGTCTGATAGTATGTACATCACCGCCTTTCACAGTGACAAATAAATTTTTACTTTGTTATTTTCTCAATGGATTTGTTATATAGAGTAACTACTTGTTGTTTTTTTTGCATCATTCTTGGATTAGGGAGCCCGATCACCCCTCTTCTCCATGATTTAATGTTTTATTGCAGGTAGATACTGCTTTGTTTGCAGTCCTGGGAAAAATAAAGAAGGTCAATTTATGATTGTAGTGATTCTGAAAAAAAATTTAACGTAAACAAAGGAATTCTCATCTAAGTCATTACCCAACGGATTCATAATAGAAGAAATGAAGAATTGATTTCCTAATCAAGATTCATGTCTTATCACCGCCGCTCAAAACATTTTTCAAAGAGATCATTTTTTTCGACATAACATCATAGTCATTGTAACTTAATTTAGTTATTTACATATTGTTTTTAAATAAAACATTGTTTCTTTTTCTCGATATTTTTTATATTTTGTGTTTCGTGTGTTGCTTCATTCAAATCGTGACCCATCCTCAAAGCATCAATACAAAGGAACAGCCTAATTCATTCTTTTGCGTGCTTTTCGCATTTCATGCTCGTGCATTTTTCGCCGTTCTTTTTCTCGAAAGGACGCGCGTTTGTGTGCACTTTGTCGTTTTTGATCGTTCCTTTTTCAAAGGGACAACAATTTCGTTTTATTATTTCTTTTCCAAAGGAACACCTTTTTTGGTCGTGAATTCATTTTGTTGTTCCTTTCGTCACGGGTCATTTTGCCATTCCTTTCACGACTTCTTTTTGTTGTTCCTTTTTCACGTTTTGTTGTTCCTTTCCGAATGGAACGAAAGACTTCGCTCTCTTCCACTTTTTCGTTGTTCCTTTCCGAATGGAACAACACTTCTACATTTTCACGTTTTCTGCTATTCCTTTCCAAATGGCATAGCACTTCGCATTTCCACTTTTTTGCCGTTCCTTTTCGAATGAAACACCATTTTTACACTTTTACGTTTTGTTGTTCATTTCCAAATGGAACAACACTTCGCACTCTTTCACGATTTGTTATTCATTTCCGAATGGAATAGCACTTTTGCACTTTTCATTTTTGTTGTTCCTTTTCAAAGGAACTAAGACGTGTAGCTTTTGTTGTTCCTTTTCCAAAGGAACGAAGACTTCGTTTATTGTCGTTCCTTTTCTAAAGGAACCAGCACTTACATGCGCACGTCCCCTTTTCCAAAGGAATGACACTTTTTTCGCTGTTCATTTTGCCAAAGGAAGGACATTTGCATTTTCACACTTTTTTGTGTGTATTTTTGTTTTTTTGTGCATTTCCTTTAAGGAACACCACTTTTTGAGTGTTTTTGCTGTTCATTCAAAAGAGCAACACTTTCGGATTATTTTCGAGAGCAACCCTTCCTTCCTCTTGTGGGACTATTCCTAGTTCATCTCAACCATTTGACTGATTCCCCTTCATGGCCTGAAGTACACTATTTTTACGAGGACAAGAATTATGGATTCTATTGAAGCGAGTTAATATCATTCACGTTATGATCTTTAACAGGACAGCTCCTTGATGATAGATTATTTTCAAAAGGGACACAATTATTTATATACTACTTTACTGCATTGTTTTTTGTTGAACATGATATTGATTGATCATCTTAATACCATGCTGGTTCCACCCTTCTGGATTATAATCTTCTCTGTCTGTAATAAATGAGATTATGGGTATATTTTTCTATTGACATGTTCAACTTCTTCCACCATCCCTGCTTTTAAGGAGTACTGAGCCTCCCTCTTTTTATCATAAAATTGTGTAATAACAAAATTTTGTTCACAGATGGAGGATAGGGGGTCTCATTACGAGCCAGCCTACCATGTTCATAAGGTTGTAAGAAAGTGACATTCCCATTATGGCCACCACACCAGGGTTATGATCCATTGGATAGTCGAATTATCCTTGGAACAGGAGGTCTCATCACGAGCCGGCCTGATCACTTTTGCTACATCCCAGTGAATGGCAGTGTGGTTATCTGGTTACCACGCCAGCACACTGATCTCTTCTGTAGAACAGCGCTGTAACTCTCCATTTATAAATTGAGGATCCTGGCTCATATGGGTTAAACAGCAACCCTGCCGAGGCTATGGACGCCTGCTGGCAACAGCGGCTCTGCTTATGGTATTGAAGTTATATCTTATCGTCAATTATTATCATAATACCTTTTTCTTATTTTTTTCTTTTTATCAGAGAAGTTATTTCCTTAACTTTTTCCCTGTTTTGAACATTTATGCATGGGAAATTGTTTTATGATCAATCGCATCATTTTCAGCTAGCATACTATCAGTAAAGCATCTTTTTGGCATATTGTTGTTCTTTTTCTCTTTTTCATCACCTATCATCAATTCAAAGCGTCATATCTCTTATTCATAACTATCTTTACACACTCTGCTCTCATTATAACCATAACTCCCGCTATCCTATCATTGATATGTGTACTCTGCTTCATTCACTGTTATATTGTTCATTCCCTTGCCTTGCCATCAGCACAACACCTCTCATATGCTTTATGGTCATGGAATTCCTTTTCCAATTGGAGGGGGGAATGTATGCATTATGGGATTGCATGCGATATGATTACTGCACTCTGCCATCACTTGTTGATTTACCAAAATATTGGTATTGCATGTATACATAAGTTTTTATGATTGAAATTTTTGCATGCATCTTATCTATTGCTTACACTATGGATTCAAGAACATTGTATGCCAAATAGTGCTTTGTTTGCAGAAAAACAACAAGTATGGGCAGAATTCTATTCATAGCATGACCACACTATTGCAACTTACAGAAGAGGCTCGAGCAACTCGCGAACGTGAACAATTCTTCAGACATGATGTGCTTACCTGGATTCCACCTTTTGCATCACTTTCAGCACCAACTCTGCCTACATCAGCTTCAACAACTGCCAGTCCATATATGTCATTCCCCATTTTTGGAGGTAAAACTTGAGGTAAAATAGCATAATTTTCTGATTTATTACGAATTTAGGAGAATTTCATGAAAATCCATTTTGAGCATTATTTATCATCCTTCATTCCACATCTTTACCACTTTCCCTTTTTCAGCAGCATATCATTTTCAAGTATGGGGGAGTGTTCCTTTCATTCATTTCTTTCTTATGACCATGTCATCTATATTCTTTATCATCCATTGTTATTCTTATTCATTCTCAACACCTCCATTATTCCATGTTGTTTTACACCAAGCATAGAATTCAACAGCTGGTAGCAACCACCTCTATTTGTTTTCTAGCATCGCATGAGGGCATGCTAATTTTTCAGAGAGGGGGAGGAATTGCTATGCATGATGGATGTTTTCTATTTTCTTTCTCATTTAAGGCATACAATTTCAGTGTAGAAATTGATTTCCATAATATTTTTAAAACTATGAACTCAATTCTTGTGATTTTTGGAAAACACGGACGTATCATTAATACAAACCCAGACAATTTCAAGATAAATTGGTTCATAAAATTTCGGAAATCATGCACTCTCAGCTACAGTCATTTTGTTTATATCTCATGATCCGTGCATCAAAACGATCTGATTTTTGGATCATAAAGGCATTCATATATTATAAATTTACTTGCCAAATTTCAACAAAAGCTGGTTTGTAGTTTTTGAGAAAATGGTTAATGAAGTTTGCTGTTACTTATATCATATTTTGCTGCAACTTCATACATATAGTTGAATGTCAATGTAAAAATTGTTATGCCTTCATCAAGATTGCTAAAATTGAATATTCATTAATTAATGAAGCATTCATTTGTTCTCAAATTTTTATTGCTTGGTTAACACATGGGTTTTTGTCTTTGGGTTGCATGAGGACATGCAATATATTCAGGTTTTCGTTGCATGAGGACATGCAACATATTGAGTGTGGGGGTGTGTTGGGCCGTGAATACAACCACTTTGTAACACTTATTTCATCCATTTTTACTCTTCTCTATTACGTCATTTATTATAATTTATTATTTAAATCCATTTTATAAATGATTTATGCTCTTATGGATGAATATTATTTATCTTCCTTTATTTCTAATAAATTGATGATTATGAATGATTTTATCAATGAAAGTTTAATAAGTTGGTTATAACATTATTCACCATTTTTAGCCTCCAAGGTAATTTCCAGATTGAAGATTTGATCATTAAAAGTGCCAACTCAGAAATGCGCTGGAATAAGGAGTGACAGTTTTGCGGTTGAGATTATGAGCAAATGAAGACGAATCTGGAAAATCCGGAACATGGGTTTTGTCCAGAACGGACCCAATTAACTTTATCAAATAACGGTTTGCCCAAATTCAGCATGTGTTGAGAGATTCGCAGAGTTCTTTAAGCACGATTTTCTCAGTTCTGTTGTTGCGGCCGTCCTCCAAATCTCAGCTGAAAAGCCAAATTCGACTTGATGTTATTGAAAGATGGATGTAAATCTATTTTCTTGTTGATCAATTGGTTGGAAGAAATCCAATATTGTTATGGGAAGATTGTATTTACTATTCAATTTCTCCTCCTTCTGATTATAAAAGGAGAAGCACGTATTATGTAGAGAGATGATTTGGAGATACGTTTTTATGTAATTTTCTGTTAAACATCAGTTCTGATTATTGAGTCTTGTGAGAACTAGTTCATTGTACTTCTGTCCGATGCATTAATATAAGCTTGGTGGTTCTCTCATCTCTACGTCTGGATTAACTTAAGGCGGTGTTCCCTTGGAGGCTAAGGGCCCGGCCCCGGAGGACACTTGCCGCTGTATATTATCTCTTTGATTTCTGCGTGGTTTTGCTTATCAGCTTGAATCGGTAATCTGGTGTGTTTTATTACAGCTCTGTTATATTTCCTATTTCATTCTCTGCAACAAGAAAATCGTAATGTGCATTCTAACGTATTGCTATTCCTTTAAAGTTGTTAATGTAACATTGCTGTTCTCCACATAACGTTATTGTTGTTTAATTGCAGAGTAACCAAGCTGTAACCTTCTTAAGCTGGTATTATTGTATTTTTCTATGGTTTATATTTCATACGATTGCTATTTCAATTGACATTGTGGTTCCATTATGAATTGTAATCGTTACCCTTTCTAACCAGGGTTAATACTTGCGGTATCAGACTCAGATTACTATTAACGTGTGCCTGTGTTAAGTTATTATGCATTTGTATTTGACTTTCCAACGTTGTTTCATATTCCATCATTAATCAATGTTGTTCTATTTCCGTGTGCTGTCCGATCTATTCTTAGAGTAAAGATTGCTATTAATTTGGCTTTGCTATTGATTTCCATTAATTAGAGTTTGTTGTTCAGATTCCTTTAATTACAGTTTGCTGCCCATTTACTTTGTTGTTCCATTTCTTATCTGTCGTTCCATTTTACTCGCATTTTTTGTTTTGGTGTGAGAGACGATCTAAGGCTGTAGTGAGCTTTGGCATTCATTGTCTAGCTCCCAGACCCGTGGTCTATGCTCTAATTTCCTTTCCATCAGTTTCCGAAGGGATGGGTTATCGCTGCCGAACCCTTGACTGATACATTGCTTATTTTTCCGAATGCATGATTTAAGTCTTAAAATGCTTTGTTGTAAGTAGATTTTATTTCCATCTTTCATTTACTTTTGGATTTTGAGCACTATACTGCAAAACATTACTCTTGAGTAAATAGCCGCCTCAGACTGAGTACACTCTTGAGATAAAAAGTCGTCCCTGGGTTGATAATTAATGTGAAGGTAATTAGAGGTGAAAGAAACCCTTTTTATCGCTCCACAGGTAGCAATTGGTTTCGGTAATGGTGGAACTGCACAGAACAAATAAATGTCAAGAGGCTGGCTAACAAGACCAATCATCGCAGCGGTTCCTCAGGAACGGGTAAAATAACCAATTGAAGGCATATGATCGGCCAAGCAGATAGTGACGATGGAGTGAGAAAACCAAGGTTCATCTGGCAAAACAATCTGGTAAAATGGCAATCACAAGAGGTAAAATGGGAAAGGTTTCATTTTTACACAAGCTTGAAATCAAGAAACTCTGCTTGAAGTTGGTTTCATTTTTACACAAGCTTGAAATGGAAATAAACTATGCTTGAAAAAAAAGTAAACATGCCCCCATCATGGTGACTCAATTCGAGGTACATGCCCCCCAAGCTTCAATCCATATGAAAGGCAGATGGAGTGAAGGTTCTAGTTACGAGATCAATAGGAAGACTCGACTGGGATTTTACGAGAACTTAAAAAAGACTCGAATTGAATAGGAACGTGTTTCATTATTTTAACGAGGTTGACACATTAAAAGAACTATCCTCAAACGAGCTTGTTTCATTTTTTAAGGAGCTTGACATAAGAAAATGAACTGTGCTCCGAAGACCTTGTTTCATTTTTTAAGGAGATGGACACAAGAAAAAGAACCCTGCTCTGGCAGCCCTGGTTTCATTTTTTAAGGAGCTTGACACAGGAAAGGAACCATGCTCTGAAGACAACTCATCATAATGAATAAGAAGTCATCGCTTTCAAGAGTTTC
>CM076581.1:197740700-197905856 GCA_034641835.2 Pinus albicaulis | reverse complement strand
TGATGGCAAAGGCGGCAGCACTCAGGCAAAAGAGGCAGCGCTGAAGCAAAGGAAGGAAAAAGAGGCACAGTGAAAGCAATAGAGGCAGCAAGAAGACAGTCAAAATGTAACAGTCATAGAAGCACAATGAGACAGAGGCAGAGTGACAGAAGCAGAGACAGAGGCAGAGAGCAGTTACAAAATTCCGGGAATCGCACACTCCAGCGAGCATTATACATATAATATAACACGAATCTTATTCCGGGAATCGTAGACGAAATTAAGGCACATATAATACGAACCATATTCGAATCGCACTTCCAATCAAGTGAGCACATATAATATATAAACCATATTCCGGAATCGCTTAACCCTTTGGCAAAGTATACATATATGTCATGAGATATGGAGCGCACAAAACAAAGTTTTAGATGGTGGGACCTCTCCCCAATCGCAATCGGAACTTTCCGATTGATCAAGTCTTTGTTATAGTCTATATGTTCGATCGGCTACCCGACTCGATTGAGTTATATGCCACAGTTTATGAGCCAATCGCATCCGAGTTCCCAATCGCAATCGGAACTTTCCGATTGATCGCAAGTCTTTTGTTATATGCTCCGATCGAAGGCTGGACTCGATCGAGTTATATGCCACATTTTATGAGCCAATCACATCCGAGTTCCCAATCGCAATCGAAACTTTCCGATTGATCGCAAGACTTTGGTTATATGCTCCGATCAAAGGCCGGACCCGATAGAGTTATATGCCACAGTTTATGAGCTAATCGCATCTGAGTTCCCAATCGCAATCGGAACTTTTCGATTGATCGCAAGTTTTTTGTAATATGCTCCGATCAAGTGGCGGACCCGATGGCGATTATACGATGGAATTAATTGGTTCAATCGCGTCCGACCTCTCAATCGCAATCGGAACTCTCCGATTGATCGCACGACTTTGTAATATGTTGCGATTGAAGTGGCGGACCCGATCCTATTATATGCGGGAGTTAATTTGTGCAAATCGCATCCGTGTTCTGATCGCAATCGGAACTTTTCTATAATGCGTCCCGATTGCATGTGTTCAAAGTTCGGACCCGATTGTGATATGAGCCATGTTTTATGTGGTCATCGCGTCCGTTTGATCAATCGCAATCGCAAGTTTTCGTTTGACACCACCGATCCGCCGACGGAGATGTGGGGCCCGACCCTTTCATGTATTAGTGGTTGTGATTCGACTTATTGGATTGTAATATAAGACCAAAGGCTTAAGGTGGAGGGCGATTGCTTATATATAAAAGGATTGTTGTTAGATATATAAAACACGGTTGCAGTTGTATTAAAATATGTCACATGGGATGTGAACCCACGGGCCTCGGCCTAATGAGAGGGCGATTATAAATATACAATGACTGTGATATATGTCCGTTCCATTTGCGAAATGTTCCACATCATCAAGACACTTGCTGCAAGTCAGCAGTCACGTATTTTTCTAAGAGGCACTGATATAAAAGCACTGTTACACGTATGCAGCAAATACACTACAGCAGAGGACAGAAAAGCATACAGAGCAGAAAAGAGTCAAAACACAGTCACAGAAAAGACAAATGCGCAGCAAACCAAGAGACAAAATAAGTGAGCTAGAATTCATATTGTAATTCGAATGTAAATGTTTTAATTGTTTTTATTGTTTGTGATGCATTGGCAAGTCTCCGAGAGAAAACAAACTCCCACTGTAATGTTAAAATTGACACTTACAGTTATAATTTCTGAGTAAGCTGATAAAAGGAGTGAGAAGGCAGAAGGCAAAGAGACATGACTTTCCATTTCGAATTCCAAGCAGAATACAAACAGTCATGTGAGGAAATCTATAAATAATATCATCTTGATATGCAGAGAGGTTTTTTTTTTGGAGCAAGGGAGAGAGCATATATAGAGAGAATGCAGAATATAGAAGGCAGAGAAGATTAAGAGAAGCTACATAACAGAGCTGATATCTGAGGTAAATCAGCAAACATTCAGTTTTAGAAAATGAGGAAGTTGGAGCTTCCCTATCAAGTTGCAGCTTGATAGCTGTCAGTTGTAGTTGACTGAGGTTGGAGCCTCCTGTAGGTTGGTGCCTGCAGAAAATTGAAGGGAGTTGGTGTTTCCTTGCAAGTTGTAGCTTGCAGAATTGAGGTAGGAGCCTCCTGTAGGTTGGTGCCTGCAGAAAAACAGTGGTGAGAGGGAGTTGGAGCTTGCCTTTGTATCACAACAATAATAAGATGTGGTTTTCTCCCTTTATGGGTTTCCACTTATATCTGGTGTCTCTGTGCATGATATTTATGTATTGATCTGATATGTATTATTTGCTTAATACCTGCTGCTCTCATATTAAGTCTACTGCTCTATTAAACCAATACTTTCTGATTACATTCTAAAATTACTCTCACATCAAATAGAGTTTGAAATGAAGGTGTAAATAAGTTTAATGAAAAGTTTAAAAGATCAGGAATGTATTAAACTGATTCACCCCCCCTCTCAGTTTAATTAGAGATTCAACAATTGGTATCAGAGCGGGTTCCTTTGTACAAGTCTAACAATTGAAAGGAGATCCTAGGTTCCCAAGATGGCTAGTAAAGAAGGATGCTCAACCAATAAAGCCCCTTTCTTCACTGGTGAAAATTATGCTTTCTGGAAAATCAGAATGAAGACATACATAATGTCTCTAGGAATAGAAGTCCGGGCTGCTGTGGAATTAGGATATGCCCCGAAGTCAACTGATACAGAAAAAGAAGCTAAAGAAAGCTTTGTAGCTAATGCAAAAGCCATGAATGCCATCCTGAATGGATTATGTGAAGCAAAGTTTATTAAAGTAATGCACAAAGACACTGCCAAGAAAATATGGGATACTCTTGAAGACATACATGAGGGAGACCAGAAAGTAAAAACTGCTAAACTTCAAGTATATAGAGCCCAGTTTGAAAACTTAAAAATGAATGATGATGAAGATGTTGGCAACTTCTTCTTAAAAGTTGCAGAAATTGTTAACAATATGAAAACTCTTGGAGAAACCATACTAGAAAGTATAGTTTTGCAAAAGATTCTAAGATCACTCCCATCCAAATTTAATCCCAAGGTATATGCAATAGAAGAGACAGTGGATTGGGAGACTTTAACCATGAACCAGATACTTGGAAATCTAACAGCCTATGAAATGAGGCTCCCACAGAAGAAACCAAGTTCGAGGGAAGCAGCTTTTAAAACAGAAAAGAAGAAAGAAGAAGAGGAAGAAATATGCTGTTGCTCAGATGAAGAAGAAGCAAAATTTGTTAAGAAACTGGACAGAGGTTCAGGTAAATACAAAGGTAAACTTCCTTTCAAGTGCTTTAACTGTGGAAGAGTTGGACACTATGTTGCTAAGTGTCCTCACAAGAAAGCAAGGAATCAGGCTCAAGAGTCAGAAAAGAATAAATCAAAGAACTGGCAGAAGGGAAAGAAGTTCAACAGAAAATCTTTCTATGCTAAACAAGACAGCAGTACATCTGAAGATTCAGATGAACCCTCAAGTGAAGAAGGAACCTCAGATTTTTTATTGATGGCCATAGAAGATCTTGAGGGACTCCTACTAGAATATGAAGAAGAAGAAGGGGAAGTCGACCTCGAGGGGGAGCTAAGAAGTGCTCTGGAGGAGATTGAGAGACTCAAACTAAAATGCAGAAAACAAAAAGAGATTCTCCTCAAATGTGTGAAAGAAGAACAAAATTCAGAAGTCCTCATGCTGCTGAAGGTAAGGCTTGAAGAAGCCAAGAAGATAGAAGATATGTTACTTCAACAAATCAAGGATAAAACCCAAGAACAAGAGAAGTTGGAGGAAGAAGTGGTAGGTCTCAGGAAGAAACTAGAAAATTCTCAAAGGACAGTGGTTATAAACTCTTCTCTACCAACAAGCTCTAGCAAGTTGAATGATATCCTGGTTGCTCAAAGATCCCCAGTGATAAAAACAGGAATAGGCTATGAAGGAGAATCGAGTAAAGGCAAAGAAAAGGAAGAAAAAAATATAATTTTTGTAAAAGCAATGAAAACTGATGAAGAAGCCCAGACCATTCCTATAAAAGAAGAAACATGTAATAAGAATGACAAAGATCAGAAGAAATCTCTAGTAACAAGGAATATAATGAATACTAAGATGGCAGAAAAAGAATCATATGCCCCTAAGTATATCAAATTTGGAATTCATCAGAGGAAATTCTTCCCTCCTATGAAGAATGCCACCTGCTATGTCTGCCACAAGCCTGGACACACTGCTGCATATTTTTATGCAAAGAAGAGTAATTCAGACCTGCAAAAGATGCAAACAGTGAAGAGGCTATCTCAAACAAACAAATGGAGAAAACAATCTTACATCAGGTATGCAAATAATTTCTATGGTTATTTTTTTTATTGTAAGGAATTTGGCCATAAAATTATTGAATGTAGAAAGTATGGACAAAGACTGATGTTCAATACCTCAAGGAGGTTTATGAGTTAAAGCAATTTTGTTCATGCTCACAATTCTGCAAAAAATATAATCAAATGTTGTATATGCAATCAAATTGGGCATATATCTTCCAAGTGTTCTCTAAAGGGATATAATTCATCACCTCACCAAAGATACCAAACAAAAGGGGGCCTCCAGTGGATAAAGAAAGTGAATAAATGTGACCTGGCTCTAACTGCTCAAGATCTGAAAAGCCAGTGGTACGTGGACAGTGGCTGCTCCAAACACATGACTAGAGACAGAAGCAAGTTTATAACTCTTGATGAAAAGAAATCTGGCAATGTTATTTTTGGTAATGATAAATCAGGAAAGATCAAGGGAAAAGGCTCAGTCAGCATAGACAATGGAAGAGGAAAAGCCCAAGAGGTACTATTTGTGGATGGACTGAAAGCAAATTTACTGAGTGTCAGTCAGATGTGTGACAAAGGCTGTGAAGTTCTTTTTAGAGCACAAGATTGTGTAGTCAGGTCAAGCACAACAAGAAAGACTCTGCTCAAAGGTGTTCGAACAGAGAACAATGTATACATAGCGAAAGAGGAAGATGAAGCCTGCCATCTTAGAAAACTTGAGGAGTCATGGTTGTGGCATAGGAGATTGGGACATCTCAGCTTTGACCATATCATCAAATTGAGCAAGAAGAAAGCTGTCAAAGACATGCCAGAAATAAAAAGGCCTTCAAGTACTATATGCAAATCTTGTCAATTGGGGAAACAGACTCGCACATCCTTTAAATCTAAAGAGGAGTTTTCAACAAGAAGACCACTCCAGCTTGTTCACATGGACCTGTGTGGACCTTCTAGAACTAGAACACCAAGTGGAGAATCCTATTTCATGCTGATAATAGATGACTTCTCCAGAATGACATGGGTTGCCTTTCTCAAAAATAAATCAGAAGCATTGGAAAAATTTAAGATATTCAGAGCATTGGCAGAAAATCAAACTGGATGCAAGCTGAAATGTATCAGATCAGACAGAGGAGGAGAATTCACAGATTATGACTTTGCAGACCTATGTAATGAACATGGAATAAAGCAACAATTTACTATTGCAGGGACACCTCAGCAGAATGGAGTAGCAGAGAGACAAAAATAGGTCTGTACAACAAATAGCCAGAGCTATGATGCAAGAGAATAATATTGCTCAAACCTTCTGGGCAGAAGCAGTACACACAGCAGTACATATCCTTAATAAAGCTCACTTAAGGCCAAGCAGTGAAAAAACTCCATATGAACTATGGCATGGAAAACCAGCTTCAATAAAACATTTCAGAGTCTTTGGTAACAAGTGTTACATAAATAATAATGATGAAAACCTTGGGAAATTTGATGCAAGAGCAGATGAAGGGATTTTTTTAGGATATGCTTCCAAAAGAAAAGGGTACAGGTGCTACAACAAGATCCTTCGGAAGATAGTTGAAAGTATTGATGTGAGATTTGATGAAGAACTTCCAAACAATACAAGAAATACAGACTGCTGCAGTCCATCAGACAACCATGAAGAGGAAGATAAGGATGATGATGAAACAAGCAAGACAACAGATGATGCAGAGCTGAGCTCGAAAACCCCCTCAAGATACACTCAGAAGAATCATCCTGAAGATCAGATCATAGGAGACAAGAAAGCAGGAGTCCAGACAAGAAGGTAGCTAACAGAACAAACATAAGAAGTATACATAGCCATGTTATCACAAATAGAGCCAAAGAAATTTGAAGAAGCCAACAAGGACAAGTATTGGATAAAAGCAATGAATGAAGAATTGGACCAAATTGAGAAGAACAATACCTGGGAACTAGTTCCTAGACCTATTGAGAAAAATATCATTGGTTCAAAATGGGTATTCAAAACAAAATGAATGAGCAAGGACAAGTAATCAGGAATAAAGCCAGGCTGGTCTGCAAAGGATACTCACAAATTGAAGGACTTGACTATGATGAAACATTTGCACCTGTAGCCAGAATGGAGGCTATAAGAATGTTCCTGGCATTTGCATGCTACCAAGACTTCAAGGTATATCAAATGGATGTAAAGTCTGCTTTTCTTAATGGAGATCTAGAAGAAGAAGTGTATATGGAACAACCATAAGGTTTCTCATTGACAGACAAAGAAGACTATGTGTGCAGACTGAAGAAGGCCCTATATGGACTGAAATAGGCTCCTCGTGCTCGGTACTCAAGACTGGACAAATATTTGCAAAAACAGGGTTTTAAGAGAGGTGGAGTAGACAGCAATCTATACATAAAAGTGCATGAAAATGAACTCCTAATTGTTGTTGTATATGTTGATGACATTATGTTTGGAAGCAACAAAGATGATCTAGCAAAAGGGTTTGCTGATGAGATGAAAACAGAGTTTGAAATGTCTATGATTGGAGAACTCAGTTTCTACTTGGGACTGCAAATTCAGCAAAATAACACAGGCACAATCATTTCTCAAGAAAAATACTTAAAAGAAATGCTGAAAAAATTCAAAATGGAGGACTGCAAACCAATGACAACCCCCATGATCACGGGATGCAAGCTGTGTGCTGATGATAGGTCTGCAGATGTAGACCAAAAACTCTACAGATCCATGATAGGAAGCCTGCTGTACTTGACAGCTTCAAGACCAGACATCATGCTAGCAGTAGGACTAGTGGCAAGATATCAAGCAGCACCTAAACAAAACCATCTTCTGGTAGTAAAAATAATACTCAGATATCTACAAGGAACAACACAATATGGGCTTTGGTATCCTAAAGGCAAGAGCTTCACCTTAACAGCGTACACAGATGCAGATTGGGCCAGCTGTGTGGATGACAGGAAGAGTACAAGTGGAGGTGCATTCTATCTAGGAGAAAGTCTGGTGGCATGGCTAAGCAAGAAACAAACATCCATATCTCTGTCTACAACTGAAGCAGAATATATAGCAGCAGCAGCATGTTGTAAACAAGTCATGTGGATGAAGCAAACTCTTCAAGACATGAAGGTAAGCATTAATGAACCTATCTCAATCAAATGTGATAACACAAGTGCTATAAGTATATCTAAAAATCCTGTGCTTCATTCAAAAACTAAACATATACCAATCAAGTATCATTTTCTCCGAGAACAAGTGGCTCAAAAGATAGTTAAACTGGACTATGTATCAACGAAAGAACAGATAGCAGATATATTTACCAAACCACTTGCCAGAGAACCATTCGAATACTTGAGAGACAAACTAGGAGTAGTATCTGTAGATACTATTCTCTAATATGAAGATAAAGTACAGTCTCAGGGGGAGAACAAAACGAAGATATCATTCCAGGGGGAGAACAACCAGCAAGATAAGCATAAAACAAGTCCATAGGATCAGCATTATCAATATTATCAGCATTCAGAAGCAAAAAGAACCTTTCAATCATAAAATGCATCATCTCTGTCTGCAATCTAGCACATATTACAGGCACTACAAATGAAACACAACATAGTCCAATTTCAGCAGAAGAGGACCTAAACGTAACTCAGAGAAAGGAAATACAACGACAGAACCCATACGGAGGGATGAGGAGTCATCCTTTGCCATTGATGTCAAAGGGGGAGGAAGAACAAATAGCAGGAGGAAGAGAAAGCAACAAGAGAAAGAGAAAGCAAACAGAGAAAGTGGATTGCCATCAATGCCAAAGGGGGAGACTGTTGGAAATATTGTCATTGATGGCAAAGGCGGCAGCACTCAGGCAAAAGAGGCAGCGCTGAAGCAAAGGAAGGCAAAAGAGGCACAACGAAAGCAATAGAGGCAGCAAGAAGACAGTCAAAATGTAACAGTCATAGAAGCATAGTGAGACAGAGGAAGAGTGACAGAAGCAGAGACAGAGGTAGAGAGCAGTTACAAAATTCTGGGAATCGCACACTCCAGGGAGCATTATACATATAATATAACACGAATCTTATTCCGAGAATCGCAGACTCTAGCTGGGCGTTACACATATAATATAGAACCATATTCCGGGAATCGCACTCTCCAACCGGCGGAGCACATATAATATATAAACCATATTCCGGGAATCGCTTAACCCTTTGGAAAAGTATACATATATGTCCGTTATATTATGGAGCGCACAAAACGAAGTTTTAGATGGTGGGACCTCTCCCCAATCGCAATCGGAACTTTCCGATTGATCGCAAGTCTTTTGTTATATGCTCCAATCGAAGGCCAGACCCGATCGAGTTATATGCCACAGTTTATGAGCCAATCGCATCCGAGTTCCCAATCGCAATCGAAACTTTCCGATTGATCGCAAGTCTTTTGTTATATGCTCCGATCGAGGGCCGGACCCGATCGAGTTATATGCCACAGTTTATGAGCCAATCGCAGTGCACAAAACGAAGTTTTAGATGGTGGGACCTCTCCCCAATCGCAAGTCTTTTGTTATATGCTCCGATCGAAGGCCGGACCCGATCGAGTTATATGCCACAGTTTATGAGCCAATCGCATCCGAGTTCCCAATCGCAATCGAAACTTTCCGATTGATCGCAAGTCTTTTGTTATATGCTCCGATCGAGGGCCGGACCCGATCGAGTTATATGCCACAGTTTATGAGCCAATCGCATCCGAGTTCCCAATCGCAATCGGAACTTTCCGATTGATCGCAAGAATTTTGTTATATGCTTCGATCAAAGGCCGGACCCGATCGAGTTATATGCCACAGTTTATGAGCTAATCGCATCCGAGTTCCCAATCGCAATCAGAACTTTCTGATTGATCGCAAGTTTTTTGTAATATGCTCCGATCAAGTGGCGGACCCGATGGCGATTATACGATGGAATTAATTGGTTCAATCGCGTTCGGAATCTCAATCGTAATCGGAACTCTCTGATTGATCGCATGACTTTGTAATATGTTGCGATTGAAGTGGCGGACCCGATCTTGTTATATGTGGGAGTTAATTTGTGCAAATCGCATCCGTGTTCTGATCGCAATCGGAACTTTTCTATAATGCGTCCCGATTGCATGTGTTCAAAGTTCGGACCCGATTGCGATATGAGCCATGTTTTATGTGGTCATCATGTCTGTTTGATCAATCACAATCGCAAGTTTTCGTTTGACACCACCAATCTGCCGACAGAGATGTGGGGCCCGACCCTTTCATGTATTAGTGGTTTTGATTCGACTTATTGGATTGTAATATAAGACCAAAGGCTTAAGGTGGAGGGCGATTGCTTATATATAAAAGGATTGTTGTTAGATATATAAAACACCACGGTTGCAGTTGTATTAAAATATGTCACATGGGCTGTGAACCCACGGGCCTCGGCCTAATGAGAGGGTGATTATAAATATACAATGACTGTGATATATGTCCGTTCCATTTGTGAAATGTTCCACATCAACAAGACACTTGCTGCAAGTCAGCAGTCATGCATTTTTCTAAGAGGCACTGATATAAAAGCACTGTTACACGTATGCAGCAAATACACTACAGCAGAGGGCAGAAAAGCATACAGAGCAGAAAAGAGTCAAAACACAGTCACAGAAAAGAAAAATGTGTAGCAAACCAAGAGACAAAATAAGTGAGCTGGAATTCATATTGTAATTCGAGTGTAAATGTTTTAATTGTTTTTATTGTTTGTGATGCATTGGCAAGTCTCCGAGAGAAAACAAACTCCCACTGTAATGTTAAAATTGACACCTACAATTATAATTTCTGAGTAAGCTGATAAAAAGAGTGAGAAGGCAGAAGGCAAAGAGACATGACTTTCCATTTCGAATTCCAAGCAGAATACAAATAGTCATGTGAGGAAATCTATAAATAATATCATCTTGATATGCAGAGGGGTTTTTTTTTTTTTTGGAGCAAGGGAGAGAGCATATATAGAGAGAATGCATAATATAGAAGGCAGAGAAGATTAAGAGAAGCTACAGAACAGAGCTGATATCTGAGGTAAATCAGCAAACATTCAGTTTTAGAAAATGAGGAAGTTGGAGCTTCCCTATCAAGTTGCAGCCTAATAGCTGTCATTTGTAGCTGACTGAGGTTGGAGCCTCCTGTAGGTTGGTGCCTGCAGAAAACAGTGGTGAGAGGGAGTTGGAGCTTGCCTTTGCATCACAACAATAATAAGATGTGGTTTTCTCCCTTTATGGGTTTCCACTTATATCTGGTGTCTCTGTGCATGATATTTATGTATTGATCTGATATGTATTATTTGCTTAATACCTGCTGCTCTCATATTAAGTCTACTGCTCTATTAAACTAATAATTTCTGATTACATTCTAAAATTACTCTCACATCAAATAGAGTTTGAAATGAAGGTGAAAATAAGTTTAATGAAAAGTTTAAAAGATCAGGAATGTATTAAACTGATTCACCCCCCCCCTCTCAGTTTAATTAGAGATTCAACACATAGTTCTCAAAGAAATTCACCTGGTGACTCCAGTAGCCCTCATTTTTGTTTTGACCATCCTTCACATTTAGCAAAAACCCCTAGAGAGGCCATCCATCCAAAACAACCACAAATTCCATCCTCTCTAAACTCTGAATAAGAAATCTTGTTGCACGAAGAATCAGTACCAGATCTCATCCAGACCCAAATCCCCCTACCATAGTAGATGACCCAAAGAAGATTCTGTGGCAAGCTTCCAAAACTGGTAACCTAGCTACCAATAGGTCCATCCATAAAGAAAGATCAGTACCAAAACACCTCACATCCTTGCAGGATTCCCCATTTGACTTAAAATCAGCAAAAACCCTTTTTAGAAGCAAGTCACAAAGTAAAGTAAACTTTGACGATCTTGAGCCCCTAGATCTGCGACAGACTCCTAGTAGAGAAGCCCCACCTACTACACCTCCCGACTCTCAGCTTCTCCATCACTTTGGCTCCTACCATCCCAGATTTTCTCAAAATCAGATCACTAGCCCAAGTACATTCGGCACACCCATCCAAACCACTACTGTTAAAATCACCTCAGCTCATCCTACAAGCCCTCATTTTGTACATCATCCATTAGCTCCTGCCATGGCATCCTGGTATGCACCCTTGGTGCTGCCACACCCTTTTCCCCCCTTACAAAATGACTATCAATCCAAAATCCCGCACTTTACTGGAGTTGAGACTACCACATCTCAACAACATGTAGATAGAATTAGCGATGCCTTTGAATACATGGAAATAGAAGATGAGACCATTAGAATGAGGATGTTCGCCCAAAGCCTGGGTGGAGAACCCAAAAAATGGTTTAAGAGCTTAACTCAAAACAACATCCACAATCTCCCAGAACTCTACCAAACCTTCATAAATAAGTGGGAAATCAGAAAGAACCCCATTCAAATCCTGTCAGAATATAACAATCTAAAACGGGAAAATGGAGAAAGTGTCCAGGGATACTGCACTAGGTTCAAAAGTGTTTATAACACCCTCCCGCCTCACTTCAAACCTCCACTTGGCTCAGCCTTAGAAAATTTCCCCGAAGGCTTTGACCCAGACATGACTTGTCAACTAAGCGACAAGGACCCCCCTACCTTAGATGAAATGCAAAATGTGGCCATAAGTGCAGAAGCCAACTTAGCAGAAAAGAGAGCTAGGACCATATTAGAAAGGAAAGTGACATACCGGGATGAGGTCTCCACTTCAGCCCCTTCCTTAGATCCTAGAATAGATGACTTGGTTAGATCCATGGCAAAAATGTGGGAAAAAATACGTAAAAAGAGACCTCTTAGGGACAACCAACCAAACCCTCCAAATAGAAACCAGAACTAAAATTTTAGGAGGGAACAGCCTCAAAACAAACCAAGGGAAAATGACCAACAAATTAGGCCACCCTTTAATGAAAATTATGTGGAAGAAGATGAAAGGGATACAAAACCCATTGATGAAAATCATTTGAACCTTAAAGGTTCTGATAACGAGAGTGAGGTTTACCTCACAGAAGAAGAACAAGTGTTCTTCTCTCTAAATCAAGATGAAACCAACTATGAAGATCCCGAAGATCCTGCCATACATTTTCAAAATGCCATAATAGAATGTCACAAGCAGTATGACCTTAGAAGTAGAAAAAACCAAGACAACTCCAAGAAAGGTAGCTCATACAATGCTAAAACCCCCGATACCATCCTTAAAAAATAAGTGGATAGCAACAAAATCATGGTCAAGAAAATCGACCAAAACAAAGATAAAGCTATTCAAACAGGTCTTGGCTTAGATGCTCCTAGTACCTCCACAAAGATTCCCGAGATGGCTGTGTCAAACAAAATCCTGAAACAAAGTCAGCAAACTCAGAACATAGAAAAAGTCATGGCTGAAAAAACTAAAGCAAACCTATCTAAACTATAATCACCCTTCAGTTTTGAGGGAGAAATCGCCAAAATAAAGATTACCATGCCTCTCACTGAACTTATCGCCAAAAAATCTTATAAATCCCAAGTGTTAAAGGTCCTGAATATAGGAAATGATGCAAACACTCTTAATCTAGCTGATGACACCCCTGAAGTGTTGTTTGGTCCAAAAATAGAAGGGAAATTCCAAGAAGGAACCACTCTTCCCTTTTACATCAGTCTGAATATCCATGACCAAATTCTACACAATGCCATGCTAGACTCCGGGGCCTCGCATAATCTCATGCCAAAGGTTGTGATGGAGATATTAGGCGTAGAAATCACAAGACCATATAAATACTTATATTCATTTGATTCAAGTAGAGTCAAATGTCTAGGCTTGATCAAAGATCTTTGTTTCAGTTTGGCCCAAGTACCTACAAAACACCTGATCATGGATATAGTGGTAGTAGACATCCCTCCCAAATATGGAATTCTTTTATCCAGGTCTTGGGGAGCTAAGCTTCAAGGGAATATTCAACTTGATATGTCCTACGCTACTATTCCTGTATTTGACCAAACTAGAACACTCTATCGGGAATCACACATGAAATATATGATCAACAACCAAGAAAGGCCAGATAACATCTTGATGTACTCCTTACATTCTGATCTAAACTCTTTCATTTTACACACTGATGAGGACATTAAAGAATAGTCAGAAGGATTTGAAACAAACCTATACCCACCACATCAGCTACCCAAGTTCTCTACGATGAACTAGACACTCAAAATTATCATGATCATGAGTAGTTATGTATTGAGGAAAGAGAGTTTGTTCCTTTTGAAACAAGGATAGAGCAAGAAGCACAAACCATTATGTACCATCAAGCAAATTTCTCAAACCTTAGGCAAACATCAGCACTAACATCAGGAGAATTTTTCAGAGCAGAGGCATTAGAAGACTTGCATATCACAAACCTATTTGGAAATCAAGGGCTGGGAAGCTTAATGTTCTTACCATACCTTAAGGATTTACCATCACATAACCCTACCCTTTCAAATGAAACCTTGACTGTAGCCATAACAACTCAAAATCCAGAAAAAATGTCTGATAAACTTCTTATGAAAGGATATGATGACTGCAGCCCAAATATACCTGAGTTACTTGAACTGGCTAACATTTTGTCACTCCACCAAAGACTTAGAACTGCTATAATTTGCAATCTTGTTCAAAATACTATTTCATATAGAGAAAACAGTGAGAAACACTATGCCACTGCCATCACTCCAAGAAACAACTTCGACAAAAGAAAATACAAAAATATGGACCAAACAGTAATAGTGAAAGATAAAAAAGCTGTTCATAGGATCTGTTTTGATTTTAGAAACACTAATACACACCCTTGTAATAGAAATTTTATCCTTACTGCCCAAGACCATGATATACCAATGATAAGTGCTTTTAATCATGTGTCTTTGCAAGATGATGTTTCAGGTTATAGCCAAATAATTCCTTTGCAAAGCAGAAAAATCAGAGACTTTTTCAAGTATGCTGGAAGTAGTTCCATTTTTCAACCCAGAATTGCAAAACCGCCAGATATCAAAAATATGCTCCTAAAAGCCATGTTTCTAGTTCTGAATTTCTGCATTTTGACGTACCTTGATGATGTTATCATATACTTCAAAAATGAAAAAGAATATCTGCATTATTTGAAAAAGATGTACAAAAAAATAAGGAGTGGAAATCAGAGGTATAAAGAGGTACAACGGGAAGATACAGGGTTGTTTAGAGATTCATGCATGAACCCTTATGTCATACTTGAGAGAGAAAATTTTTCAAATTTTTCTTTTCAAGAGCTGAGTGGACCAAGAGTGGTAGGAGATCCTTATGAAGATAAGATGCTTAAGTTTCGCCATTTCCAATATTTCTGAGTCAAAACTTTTTTCATTGTATATACCATTGTTTGAAAAATAAATCAAAAATAGAAAATTCAAAAACAATAGAAAAATACAAAAAGAGGGCGGTTTTAAAGATAGAAAGAAAGTCCCATGTTCAAAAAATAGTCATTCGGAAAGCGCGCAAGTCTAAATGCCGCTACTAGTGCTCAAATGTCTTGTTCAATTATCTAGCCTAATCATAACTGAACATGTTTTTAATTTATTTGCTGATAATTTAGTGAGAGGAAAAGATAGTCAACATTGTGTAAGCTTGACTTATCAAAGAGAGTAGATTAGGAAAAGATACTGGTTTCACATGCTCAAAATAGAACCAAAGAGGAAAGCAGGGATGAAAAACAAATTGTGTATCCTAGCCTTGTTTTTCTATATTTCATCTTATGCAAAATAATATTTGTGTGCAGCTTGTCTTTCATGCCACAAGTACATGACAAATTAGACTGCCTAATTCTGGTTTGGTCATTTTTCAATTTCATGTTTTAGATTAGAGAATAAAATCCTGTCAAATAGCTTAACCTTGACAGTCAATCCAACATAGGTAGAGAAACAAAGGAGTTCATCAGCTTAATCTGAACTCCCAGTGGATATAAGGGTAGAATTAAATAGTGTCATTTTTCAAAAATATTATGTCAAAGGTTCGCTAGTCCAAATGCACCCAAAAGAAGAAAAAATGTTAGGAAATGTAGCAGGGTAGGTAGAAATGTCTTTGACGCTAAACATGCTGTCAATTTTTAGAAATAGCATTAAGGAAGAAAGAAATTTGCGCCAATGGATAAAGGCACTGGTCTTCAAAGAGCTGAGATCTGAAATTCTGGACACCTCCTGAAAAGGAGCTGCCCTCCCCAAATGGAGCCACTGTTAGTCATCAATATTTTTCACCTGTTGATGATGACTAGTTGTTAAAGCCAAGTTTTCTAGCAGTTGATCTCCAATATGTCAAATTTGTTAGCTAGAAAACACCCATAAATATTTTTTCCCTCCTACCTTTTCAATCAGCCCATGATGAGATAAAACCTAATTGTCAAGCCCTATCTAGCCTCAGTCATACAAACTTGTCCATCAGCTCCAAAGAGAATACTCCAAATCGGTCCAAAAAGTCTCCCCCAAGCTAAGTAGTGGCACTTTATGCGATCCTCCCTTGGAAAACTATCCTAAAGACAAAAGAACCTATGTCTAATATCAACCAATCATAGATAACCTTCCTATTATGCAAATAAACCTTGATTACACCCTTAGGTCGCGCCACTAAAAAACCTTGATGTCTCAGCAATGCATATGCCATAGGTCAAACTAATATTAGGTGGATTTACAGTGTTTCAATGTCTTTTTCAAGAGCAAAAGTGTACCAGTGTTCCAGAAGACATTATTAAACTTAACATGAGAAGACAACTGCTTCTCATGTGGTTTTGAGCCTGGGATGCAAGTACTGGACAAAGAGTTATTTCAATAAGCTCCTGCAAACACAGTTAAAAGGTTAGTGACTTATGAATAATAAGAAATACTCTGCAGATACTAGTAAGGTTGCTTCTAATGTCTAAAGATGCATAAAGGTATTTTAACAGCAGGATTACATGTCTCAGAGAAATGCCCCTCATGGCATATTGTCAATTTGTCACTTTATTTTTCTTAGCTATGAAAAGGCAGTGAAAGGTAAGATGGCACTGTTTAAAAACAGATGAGATGGTATCATTGTGTAAAACCTCCTCCAAGCATGAGTAGAGGGTTGGGTCACCTAGTATAAAGGCCCCTTCATTTAAGAAGCAGAGGACCAGGAATAGAGATGCAACCTCATTTGAAAGCAGAAAGTTAAGGTGTTTTTAGATGACTTCAGAAATGATGAGTCTTCCAAAGGTTGAGAAAAATATACATTAGCATATTTCAAATGGTGTTTAAGAAAAAATATGTAAATACAATGGTGTTAAAAATAGAGGGAAAGCAATGGTGTTTTAAAAGGCGCTTACATGAGTTTCACTGTTAAAACACAGAATTGAAATACAGTGTGAAACTAATTGGATGATTATGAATGGAGAAATCTTGTTAAAGCAGATGGACAAGCAGTGGTACTATGATAATCAAAGAGGTTTGATTTTTTATTCTATCAGAGATCCCCTTCAAAGGTAATTTGAAGCTAAAGTGAACAAATCTTGGACAGGTTCATCAATACAAAGAAAGGAAAGTCTTTAAAGGACTTTCTTTTTGATAAACAGATATTTGTAAAACCCAGGTGAATGCAACTAAGGTTCCCACAGTCAAAGAGAAATGTCATTCAAAGGATGCATCTATAATCATTAATATGGTTTTGAGTAAGTTTTCTTTTAAGAGACAGATATAGGCAAACAGGGACAAGGTTGATGACTTTGTGAAAATTTTCCTTTAAAGGACAGAGATAGAAACAATGAAAAAGCAGTCAAAAGGAGCCATGACTATGGTGTCATTCAAAAGCGGCCTCCACAGCATTTAAAATCGGAATCTGGGCCTTTGTAATATTAAAAGGTGATTTGTGTTTCGTTATTACCGAAAGCTCTTTCAAAAAGCATTCAAACCCTCACAAGTTAAGTTCAAAAAGTTTTTGGCTTTAAAAGGGTGGAGAGACCATTGCCAAGTCTCATTTGCAAGATTCAAAAACATAAACTGTTGGAAATAATTTGGGGGAGGGGGGGGGGGGTGAATCAATATTTCTTTCAATTAGAGCATTAGTTAATCTTCAATTATTATCAGTGTTTGTACAATGATATCAGAAAACAAGAGGAACACAAATGCACACAGTTTTTAAGGTGGAAACCCACTCCGAGACAAAAACCACCTAATGCTTTTCTAATAATTCTTTTCAACTCCAACTGAAAATAAAGCTCCAACTTCCTAGAATCTAGAAAAGCATTCTTCTCCAGCTCCCACTGGATGGACACTCCAAAGCCCGAGATTCTTCAGTAGCCAACTGAACGGATGCCCCAACACCCAATGAGCTACAACTCACCCTAGCACCACCCTAGCACCCTATAGAAGAATAAAAAATGAATGGACTCCCGTACCAGGGAAAATGGTCCACTTTACAATGATATAGAATGATGTAGAAGAAGAAGATATACTAGACCATAACCCCAAATTTGACACAAACTCTTAACGATGATCCTAGACCTCCCAACGCTGCCTCTTCAACCCTTGGCAGATAGATACTAGTACAATTTGTACAATAATGTATTTACAAAGACTAAGTACAATGATACCTTTACAATGATTGTATGCATTGCTGCCCACTTGAAGAATTCATATGATGAACTTCTTGCTACTGTTATGCACCTTGGTTGCTTCTCTTGTCATGCTATCCTTTGCTGCACCTTGCTTTGCTTTGCTACTATAGAAACTCTGGTCCTTTGCAACCCTTGACAACGCATGATCTAGATTTTTCTTGCCTTTTTGGCCCTGCAGTAGTCCTCTGAGTCTTCTTTCCAATGCCATAGTTCTGACACAATTTGGATTCTTCAAGAGGTAGTTATACCCAATTTCTCACACTGCCCTAATTATGGACTATTTCACAAGAGCGCACTTGTATGGAGTGCCACGTGTCACTGTTTCTCCATTTGCCTCTAAAATTGATAGAGAAAAAACTAAAAACTGTGCACTATCTACCACTTTTTACAGAATTCCAATCTGATACTCAGAGAGAGAGTTATGATTATTTTCCCAAGGTCACTTCTTTGAGATGAATTTCAGGAGCCTGCAAAAACCTTTACTTCCACAGATCATATCTCCAAAAATGTTGCGCAACTTGATCTAAAATTTTTACTGCAACTTCCTCAGGATTTTGGCTTTGCCTCAAAAAAATTTCAGCTTTTGAGCCTTCGTAGAAAAAAGTTAGAGCGAAAATACCACGATGACCTATTTCAGATGGCCGAATCCCATGCATAATGAGGAAATGAAGATCACAATTTATATGAATGCTTAAGTTGAGAGGGGCTTCAACAAGTGAACGAGGGAGGGATTTTAGGGGCTTAAAAAATATGAATTATGACTTTTCAATGACCCATGCCCCAACCCCATGGGGTTTTATCCCACTAACTGGGGTACAAACTTCAAACATGAATATCTCTCAAACCGTGAAGAATTACATGGCATGCCATATATCAACGGAAAAATATCGAAAGGTAGAAACCATAAAAAGAATTATTGACCCAGAATATATTAATTTCGTAGGTATAAATTCCCATTCAATATTGGGTTAGCCCTTGGTGCTGCTTGGGTTGACATCAATGAAAATCGCTGATCAACATAAACAAGCGTTCACAATCGCTCTCCTAGCTGTTCATCAGACAGAGCAAGAAGTTTCGAGAAATTTCCAAGATTTTTAAGGCTTAAAGCCTACGTGGCGTGCCTGGAAGAGTGCATGGTGCATTTAGAATAGAAAATACACAGAGTTTATATAGTTGCATGGCACCCCTGTAGCGGCGCGCGGCACGCCTGCAGCACCGGTCACCACTGCTCGAAGGCTGACCCGACACCTCTCATTGCGCAGTGTTCTTCTCAGTAAACGTGCCGCTCCTCTCTAAACGCCCAAAAAACCTTCAAAAATGCCTTTGAAGTTTCCCAATCAATCGAAAAATCTCACTAAGCATTTCTTGGAGGTATTCCACTTCTCCTCTTGGCAAATTTCAAAGATTGAAAGGGTGTTTGCTGTGTTTTTCCGTGAGAAGGAAATAGTGCCTTTAAAACATTTTCATCATTTAAAAACAACGAGATAGCAGTGTTAAGGAGACAAAGTCCTTTTCAAAGCTAGAGAAACCTTTCTTGTGCTTAGGGGATCTCAAATCAGTTTAAACAACGTTTTAACAATGGTTTTAAAAAAGGCAGTTTGTCATATAAAGAGCATAAAAGAGAGATAGTGATTAGAGGGTAGTGTTTTTGAGCAAACTCAAAGGTTTTTATTGTTGTGATTGGCACACATCTTTACAATGTTAGGTGGATGTTTTAAGCAATATTAAAGGACCTTGACTACCTTTAAGAACAGTGATAGCCCACAGGTAAAACAAGATCAGACTCTATTTGAAGTTTCAAAGGTGAAACAATGTTTATAAGGTAAAGCCTTGTCATTTTGAAAAAAGTCCTCTCTGTGTGATGAAACATTCAAATCTGTGCAGCCCCCATTGTTCCATAAAACAAAGTATGCTTTAAAGATATTTTAAATCAATTTGAGGGTGTTTTTGTCTACCTTTGTAAGGAAACAGTGAATAGCAAAAAGGTACTGATTGAAGAGAAGGGTGTTCTTATCAAAACAATATTTTCTCTCTTCACCAATAAACCAAAATCATATATTTTCAGAGTTATTTTCCCAAGCACAGTGATAAGATTGAGTTTGTTTCATTTTGAAAAATACTTGTTGTTTGGCATAAAAGAGACAAAACAATGACTAATAAGGAGGACAGGGTGTGTTCTCGAGAAGCCATTGCAAAGGCCATTTGAGACAGCTTGTTTTTGCAAAAAACATTCAAAACAAAATGCCTCCTAGGCAAGACAGTAGAAGTGGCATTCACAGGAGGTTTGAGCCTGTTTCAACTAAAGAGGTAAATGCTCATCCATCAGTTCTGTTTAACATTCATGAGGTTGGGTGTCTAGAGTTTTGTCAAAGGGTGCAGGAGGTGAAAAGCTTTTCCCCTTAGACACATCTTTGTGCTTTGAGATTTCAAGAGAAGCACTTTCAGCTGGCAGGCTTGGATTTTAAGTTCTCTCCTAGGTCCATTTACAAGGCCACCAAAATCCATTATGTCGGAGAGAAGTGGTTTAAACAAAGCCACCTAGACCTAGAGCAGTACAAGCCTTTTCTGAAGCCTGAGCATATAGACACGTGTCCATCCATTTTTCCCTTCTCATATCTGTTGACTAGTTATGTCCCCCTCATGAAGATAATCATGAAATAATTCACTTGCGAAGGAAGATTCTCCCGAGTCTATGCTTACCCTCATGCATTTAACAAGAGCCAAATTGTTAAATCTCTCTTTCTTCCTCCATAGAAGTATTGAGAAAATGGCCTCCACTGTTCAGAAAAAAACTCCTTCTCAGCAGACAACCTACCTCTTCCATCATTCCCTCATCAAGGTTATCATTCTTCATCAGCTTGAGAAGAAATAAATCCCTTGGGATACTTTCATTACACATCTGGATTTTTCCACTATCCCTTCATTTCATATATCAACTTCACCTCCCACTCACCATCCTTCCCCTTCTTCAAGCAAGCCTATTCCCAAGAAGCTCAAATTTCCCATTGAACAAGAAAAAGAGCATAATGAGGAAGAATAGCATGAGAAACAGGAGGAAGATGATGATGAGCAGCATCATGATGAAACAGGGAAGCAAGGGGAAGAAGAGCACAGTGAGGCAGAGCAACAAGGGGAAGAAGGGCATGATGATGAGCAGCATCATGATGAACAGGTGCAACACAGTGAGGAAAGACAACCACATGATGATGAAAAACAAAAAGATAAGGAAAGGCAGCCACATGATGATGAACAGGTGCAACACAGTGAGGATAAGAAGCCTCATGAAGAAGAAGGGCAGCATGATGAACAGGTGCAGCATAGTGAGGATGAGCAACCTCATGAAGAAGAACAGCAGCATGATGAAGAGATGCAGCATAGTGAGGAGGGCAGCCCTAAAAAATAAATGCAAGAGGATAGTCAAGGCATCCATGAACAAAATCAAAACAGTGGCAAGAATGATGAGGAAAGTAACAAGGGCGAAGAGCCAATAGAGCATGTGCTAGCTGCCTCTCCTAGGCAAGGGGCCATGCTCTCTTCTCCAAAAGTGGCCAAGCCCCAGATATCAAGGAAAAGGGTGCCTAAATCTGTAACTCAAAATGTCACTAGGGCCCTATGAAGCAAGGGGAAATTTCCCAAGAATCCCATTGTCAAATTTCCCAAGAGGAGGAAGACTAAAAGAGCCACCCAAAGCAAAGGTAAGGAGAAAGAAGAAAGCAGCCATGAAAAGGAAAGGGAGTTCAACATAATTCAAATCCAAAGTGATGATAGTGACAATGAAGCCCGAATCCTAGAAACTATCTTAATCAATAGAGAAAACCAAATTGATGCTTTGAGGACTGATCTAGAGAGGGCTAGAAACTTCAATCACTTTTTTCAAATTCAAAACAAACAGATGAGTGTCCATATGGCGGTATATGAGACATGGGCCATCAAATACAAAAAAGAGGCCTCCAAGGCATAAGTGAGATTGGAAGAACTCACGGGTGAGTTCGATGAGAGCGAAGATGAAGATCAAACCAGGAGAAAGAGGCCAAGAACCATGGGACTCAAAAGAGCCATTGGGAAACAAAAGGAAGAAGAAGCTGCCCTTCTCCAATCTACCCCTCTCACTACATTGTTCACCCAAGAGATGGAGAAAAATCGAGAAGCATGGCTTGAGAGGGTAAATTATCACTTGGAAAAGAAGTTGGAGAAGACAAATAGAGATTTGGACCTTCAACAGAGGATGACTAGACATTATAAGAATCTCAATCAGTTTGCTCGGCGGAAATTGAAGGCCACACAAAAAAAACTCAAGGAGGCTCAAAGGAGGCGCCTGACACCAAAATTGAGGAAAGAATCCTCAAAGATCAAAATTTTGGACTCATCTTCACAACATGTTTCTGAAAACCCTTGAGGGTCATGCTCGCCAAAATTGGGCGAAATTCAGCAAGTTTTGGTTTTTTTGTCATTTTTGGGTTTTTGGCTAAAACTCATGGGCATCGCCATTTCTGTTTGGGGCATCTTCAAAGGATGAAAATGGTATCATTGGATGCCATAATTTCAGGGGCATATACTCAGTGATTTTTAGATTATTTGAAGATGATTTTCTCCCCCAAAATGGTAGAAAACACTCATTTTTTCCACACTCTGCCCCGTTTATCAGCAAGGTCTATTTTTTGGGTTTTTACACATAAGTCAGTTTTTGGAGAACTTTCGGTTGTCAGTTTGGAGAAAACTAAGAATTTTCAAAAAATAGACGTTTATATCTTTCCAACAAGCCATCACGGGCCTGGTTTAGACATCGGGAAGGCCTCCAAAAGTTGCCAGCAAGTCAGGGGACTTTCTGCTGATGTATTTCTTAAGTATTTTTGTAAAAATGTACCTTTCAAAAGTGACTTTTACTCATGTGCGTTTAGCTATTTTTGTGCATGGTTAGTTAGGAAAAGTCAATTTATTTTTCTTTTTTATCATTTTTGAGATATTTTATTAGATATTTTGTGCCTTGGGCTTTGCAAAGCCTCAAGGAAAAAATCAGATATTTTGGATAGGCCAATGAGATTGCAAGTTAAACTAGGAGGTTTTCCCTCATATTGGCCTATATATTCCAAAGGCTTTCATTGTAAAAAAGGATGAACTTGATGAATAGAAGAAACATATGGTTATACAAGCTTGGAAGAAACACTTGTCTCATGCATTAAATACTTTCTTGAATTTTTTTGGATGATGAAGGAGGTCTGTTGTTGGATTCCTTGACTTGGTAAAATGGTATAGTGTCTCTCTCTGTTATGCTTCTTAGTTTTCATCATAATTCCATGTTCTTGCTTGCTATAAGACAGTAGAGAATAGATTTGAGACATGCCTTTGGAGGCACCTCAAATTACCTATTTCTTTATAGCTTCTATGTTTTCTTCCTTCTTAGTCATATCAAAGAATCCTTGATTGCTTTTTGATAACTGAAGAATATTGTTTGCTTGTTTCATTTGTGGTTTTATGCATGCTAAGTATGATTCATGGTATGCCCTATTTACTCATGGCTAGTCATAGCTCCACCTCTGAAAATTTTCTTTGATTGTTTGATTGACATTTTTTGAACCAAGGAGGTCTTGTATTGATCTTTCCCTTTGCCTAAAACTATGCAATCCTGCTTCAAAGTTCCCAATAGCTTGAAATATTGTGCTTAGGCATTCCTTCATAGTGATTTAAGTTGTTTGTTTGTATTAAATGTATTTCCCCAAAGTCTGATAGCCATTTCCTAAAGTTAGAGAGTCATTTATCTCTATGCATGGATTGAATGTTCATTTCTATGCATTGATCAGTTTATAGTTACATCTCTCATGATTAATGGTTTTCCCTACCATGTTTATGTCAGCTATTAAACAATTTATGTTTGAAATTCTTTGTTCTTCACAAATTTAATGTCCATCTCGCTCCATTTTACCCAAAGATCCATTTTACCTTGCTCAAATCAGCCCTTCAACAACCTTGTATCACCACCAGAAAGATTTCTTGAATTTTCGACCCCATAGCCCAGTTAATCTAACAATATTTTTATCTATCTTAGTCTTTGATCAGTTCATCCCTCACAACCTAAAAATCCAAAACCAGAAACCTACTTCATAACTAGCCTAAAATCAAGAACACAATAAGCAAACACACAAAAATCCCTTACACAAATAGAGAGAGCCCTCTCTGAGTCCAGGAAGGCTAGGTCTTTGGGCTCCAAAGATTGGTTTGATGTTACACTGTCATTTGTCTTGCCAATCAGCCAAATCACGGGACCCTAACACCATATAAAAAATGTCTCTCAAGCAAGCTAAGAAGGATAATAAACTATCGCCAAAGTACTATGGTCCTTACAAGGTGTTGCAAAAGATTGGTACTATGGCATACAAATTGGAGCTTCCTGCTTCTTCATGAGTGCATCCAATTTTCCATGTTTCATGCTTAAAGAAGGTTATAGGTGAAAATATTATAATTCAAACAATATTGCCCGAACTTTATGAGGAAGGAAAAATAATATTGGAACCTGAAGCAGTCACAGAAACAAGAAATCGACAGCTACGAAATCGATCAATTTCAGAGTATCTCATCAAGTGGAAGAACTTACCCACTGAAGATTCTACATGGGAGGATGAGAATTTAATACAGAAGCACCCATAGCTACTCAAGCGTTGATGACAACACTTTTTGAAGGCGAGGGGCATGTTAGGTCCCTATATTACTAGTATAGTCCCTTATTATTGTTAGTGTAACCCCCTTACTGTTATTATTATACCCCTGTAACCCCCATATTGTTATTATTGTGCCCTTAAATTATTATTTTTAGGTCGGCTAGGATTACATTGTGGCCCCATGGACTCCTATATATAGAAAGGAGGTTTTGTAATTTGAATCATCCAAGAATTGTTCATTAATGTAATGTATTGGAGGTTGCCCCATCGAAGTAGCCTATTTCTAAGGCGTTGATATCTCTTTTCTTCTATTTTTGGAGCTGGTTTCACAACAAAAACGTATTCTCTCTCTCTTTTATTTTTATGTTACTAGTCAAACTCTTTGAACGACTGTTGTTCAATCTAATTGAACAGTTGCTGTTCAATTGGATTGAACAGCCGTGTCTTTGCGTTTTTATTATTTTTCTATTCAAACTCTTTGAACGGCTGTTGTTCAATCTAATTGAATAGTTGTTGTTCAATCAGATTGAACATCCATGTTTTTGCGTTTTTATTATTTGGCTGTTCAAACTCTTTCAACGGATGTTGTTCAATCTAATTAAATAACTGTTGTTCAATAGGATTGAACAACCATGTTTTTTTGTTTTTATTATTTTTCTGTTCAAACTCTTTAAACGACTATTGTTCAATATAATGGAATAGATGTTGTTCAATCGGATTGAACAACTGTGTTTTTTTCGTTCTTATTATTTTTCTGTTCAAACTCTTTGAACGATTGTTGTTCAATATAATTGAACAGCTGTGGTTCAATCATATTGAATAACCGTGTTTTTTTTTTTTCTTGTTATTTTGTTGTTCAAACTCTTTGAACAGCTACTGTTCAATCTAATTGAACATCTGCTGTTCAATCAGGTTGAACAACCGTGTTTTTCCATTTTTATTATTGCGTTGTTCAAACTCCTTCAACGACTATTGTTAAATCTAATTGAACAACTGTTGTTCAAAAAACCTTACTTCCTTCTTTTGTTGATATTTCCCTTCATCCACACCTTAACTATGAAAGGAATCTCACAGGAGGAAGTGGCAGTGGAAGAAAGGAGGAGAATAGTAAAACTTACTAATAGGATGATTCTTTGACACTATAATCTTTAAATCGGAAGCTGACAGTGCACATATATGAAATTAAAGGCTAAGTCATTCCCATATCAATTATGTTATCATACAATAGATGATCTTATGATGGTACATATTTCTACACTTTCGAGTAGTATTTCCCTTCAATATGAAGGAATGGGAATAGGGGATATTAATTGTATTGGCATTCTTTTACTTCTCTCACCATCCCTAAATCTTAAGGAGTTAATGAGCCTTCCTTCATGTATAAAGAATAAATATTATGTTCTCATACATATTTTTAAGAGAGGATAAGGGGTCTCATCACGAGCCAGCTTACCATGATCATAAGGGTTTAACAAGTGACATGCCCACAATGGCCACCACACCAGGGTAATGACCTTCTCATCTACTTGAAGGACAGGAGGTCTCATCATGAGCTATCCTGATCACTCCGTTGCAATCCTAGTGAATGGCACTATGACTATCTGGCCATCACACCAGCACAGTGACCTCCTTATAAATCAAAATGTTTATGTTTCAAACTATGCTTACATGCAAATTTTCAAAATAGGATAGGGGGTCTCATTACGAGCCAACCTACCATGTTCATAAGAGCCTAGAAAGTCACATGCCCACAATGACCACCACACTAGGGTAATGACGTTCTCAGTTGCTTGAAGGACAGGAGGTCTCATCACGAGCCGGCCTGATCACTTTGCTACAGCTCTGGTGAGTGGCATTATGGTTATTTGGCTATCATACCAGCATGGTGATCTCTTTGCAAAATTAGCAGAACAATTACTTTTACACAAGGATCCTGGCTCATTCTTTTGGGTTAAAATAGCAACCCTGTCGAGGCTATGAATGCCTACTGGCAGCAGTGGCTCTACTTGTGGTATGAGAGTATGTGTCCTCAATAGCCAAATATTCTTATCCTTCTATACCATTCTTCTTCCATAAGCCACTAATCGAATGAATGCTGATTATAGTCTACCACATAAATAACTATAAGGGAGATATACTTACATTTTTGACCCTCGGGATGACAACGCCAATCATTACCCATCTCAGTCTTGATTCCGTCACACTTATCATTAAAGAAGGACATCATATCATAATAATAGTTATTCCGTTCTCTCCCCTTCTCCGTTCACTTCCACATGAGATGCATTTATGTCAAAACTTCCAAATCCGACCTTTACGCTGTATATGCTCATAATTACTCAATTAATCCTCATCCCCTGAAAATTTGAAAGCCATGACCTCTTCTCTCATGTACTGACCATGATTATCGAATCCTAACATTCCTTTTTTAGATATACCGATAAGACTAGAAGAGCATCGCAATTAAGGCATGAATTTCCCTACGTAGGATCGTAATTTCTCTTTCTCTTACATAAAACATTCATTCGAAACAACAGAGTTGAGAGAGAATACAATCAGAAGAATAAAAAACACAAGGAAGTATACCAACCATGGGAGGAAATTCTCTTTGAAACAAACCTTCGAACTTCCCAATTTCAGATACAGCTAGTGCTACCGTCCAGCAAGCCAGCTAGCTGGTATATGTACACCGATTACAGGGATTTGATATAGAAGTAGCAATTGAGTTTCTGAAAAACCTGCAAGAAGGGTAGACCAGAATCAAGGGAACAGTTATATCAGTCACAGAGGAGATTATTGCCGAAGTCTTTGGAATACCAGCAGAAGGAGAGAGATGGACAGAGAAACACCTCCTCTTGTGAGAGGTAGTTGCAGCATATCAGGATTCAGAAGAGCCATTGGAGAAAAAAGGAAAAGGGATCAACCCTACCTCTCTACACCAACCATGGTAGGAACCGACGACATTCATTCAAAGATTCATTACATGTGACAGACGTCAATACGTGGTAAAACCCTGTCAACTTAAACTTTTAGCTGTACTTAAGCAAAAGATTTCAATTAATCACCCTGCTTTCTTAAATTCCATATTGCATAACACTGTTGTTTGAATAAGAAGGGATAAAAACCCCCAGGCAGTTTTCAATCACCACGGAATAATCAAACTAATTACCATACATGAGTTGAACAAGCAGCAGATAGCTTGGGACAATTTTGTTAACCCTGCCTCATAGATACCTGAGGAAAACCCCGGCAAAACCGAAATTGAGCTCCCCCGGGTAAACATACCTAGAAGAAAAATGATCCACACTGCAATCTCAGAACCAAGTAGGAAAAAGTGGTCCAAAACACTTCATGGAACCTCAGACTTCATAGAGAAGGCAGGGCCATCTCGTTCACTACCCTCAAGCCCTAAAAATGCACCCTTACAAGACTTCGAGGAAGAGATGGCTTGAGTCCTAGAGCAATTGAGGGCAGACCATGAATCTAGAAGCCTATCGAAAGTAGAAGAACAAGGGGAACCTATAGATAAGTTTGCCAATGCCAACAATTCTAGCCACATTGAAGTTCTACCCTACCAAGAGGAATCACAGGCCGGTGGGGCTCTGTCCCCTCTTGAGAATTATGAGGTGAACAATGAAGGGCAGGCAGAGGAGAGAACGAAATTAGAAAATCAGTCAGGAGGCAATGTCCCTATGGAGCACAACACAAGCATAAACACAGTCCCCTTGACACCGGGAGGTAGCACTACCCCACCCAGTCGAGACCCTCATATAGAAGTAAATTCTGAAGATCAAATAAGAAACACCATCATAGGCAACCTTGAGGTTGGCGACACTGTTCCTGAAATTGGGAATACCGCTCCTCCACTACCTGCTGAAATCAGGTCAGGTGAGAATTTAGCTGAAAAGAAGATTAAGAAACTGATCAGGGTCTCCAAAAGATTAAAGAAAATGGTGAAATATTTGAGAAAACAACTGAAGGAGGAAAAAAGGGCCCGAAAGCCAAAGAAGGAAATCACCACCGCAGGAACTTAGACAGAATTAGTCACCAACTTGATAAACACTGTTGAAGCTAAGATGCAGAGTGACTAAGTTGACATCGTTGAGGCAGAGATGCAAGCTGACTTGGTAGCTAATACAGAGGCTGAGGTGCATACTAACTTAACCAACACTGCTAAGACTGGGATACAGACTGACCAAGTACGTATTATCGAGGTCGAAATTCAGACAGAACTAGCAAACACCATTGAAGCCTCTACACAAAATAAGCAGAAAATTATAGAAGATAAGGAGACCCAAACAGAGGAAGCCCCTACCTATGCCCACCTAGTAGAGAAAGCTGTTAATCAGAAATTGCATAATGAACTGGTTCAAACATAGCATGAGCTAGCACAATGTAGGAAGGATGTGGTGTTAGGTCCCTATATTACTAGTATAGTCCCTTATTGTTGTTAGTGTAACCCCCTTATTATTATTATTGTACCCCTGTAACCCCCATATTGTTATTATTGTTCCCTTAAATTATTATTGTTAGGTTGGCTAGGATTACATTGTGGCCCCACTAGGATTACATTATGGCCCCATGGACTCCTATATAGAAAGGAGGTTTTGTAATTTGAATCATCCAAGAATTGTTCATTCATGTAATGTATTGGAGGTTTCCCCCTCGAAGTGGCTTATTTCTAAGGTGTTTATATCTCTTTTCTTCTATTTTTGGAGCTGGTTTCACAACATTTGGTATCAGAGCTTTGGGTTCTAGGGTTTCGGTGCTCCAAACAGGTTATCGTGGCATTTTTGCTATAAATTTGTTTCTACGAAGGTTCAGAAGTTGAAATTTTTAGGGTGCAAAGCCGAAATCCCAAGGAACATCATCATAAAATTTTAGAGCTTAGTTCGCAATATTTTTGGAGATATGATCTATGGAAGGCAGGGATTTTTGCAGGCTCCTGAATTTCACTTAAATAGGTCATCGAGGAATGTTCGCTATAAATTTTTTTTCTACAGAGGTTCAGAAGCTGAAATTTTTAGAGCGTGAAGTCGAGATCTTGAGGAACATCATCGCACAATTTAAGAACTTGGTTTGCAATATTTTCTGAGGTATGATCTGTGGAAGTTAGGTATTTTTCAGGATCCCTAATTTCATCTCAAAGAGGTGATCATGGGAAACTCTTCATAACTCTCTCTCTGAGCATCAGATTGGAATTCTATAAAACGTGTCTAGAAGTACATGGACTGTAGTTTCCTGTCTATAAATTTTAGAGCCAAAGGAGCAAACAGTGACACATGGCAAGTCGTACAAGTTCGCTCTATTGAACCAGTCCATAATTAGGTCATTGTGGGACATTGGACATAACTTTGTCATGAAGAATCCAAATCAAGTCAAACCTGTGGCATTTGAAAGAAGCTTCATAGGAATACTACAGGGCCAAATTTCATATATTTAGGATCTTCAATTATAGAGATAATTCAATTTCAATATAGAGCTCTGCAAAAGCAAGTAAAATGTGTGTATTTTTTTTCCGAATTGCATAAGTCTTGTTTGAAGAATCAAGTTGAATTGATTCCAAGGGCATATTGTAGAATAGATATCAGTATTGATTTCTAAAATGGCCCCTAAAAAGAATTCAACACCCATTAAACCTTTATAAGGCTCTACTATGACTCATGAAGATGAATAATGGCAACATGAAATATCAAAATTAAAAGAGCAAGTATAACAAATTTCGCTATTTCAAAGAGAAAAAAAATGACATGGAAGCTTTGAAGAAAGGTTTGGAAACTAAGATGGATGGTTTGAAGAAAGGAATAAATGGCATGGAAGTTGGCATGGAATCTAAGATGGATGGCATGGAAGCTAAGATCTATGAAAAAATGGAAAACATGAAGAATGATATAAAAGCAGACATGGAAGGTTTGAAAAAGTTGATACAAGAAATGTTTCCAAATGGTGAAAAGATAGTAGAGGAAACTCATGATGAAAAATAAATAAATGTTAATCATGATTTCATAAACTCTAATGTTGGCGGGAAGAACCACCATATTCCAAAAATGGATATGAGGAAGTTTGATGGAAAGGATCCTATAACATGGATACTACAGATGGAGAAATATTTTGATCTCCATAATGTGTAAAACACACAAAAGGTACGTATTGTAACTTTACAGTTAGAACAAAATACATTTGTATGGTATAGCTGGCTTTGCTCCCATAAAAAAATTGTCACTTGGTCAATTTTTACGGAGGAAATGATAGCACATTATGAGGATACAAAGAGCAACACCTTCTTTAGCCAATTGATAAATCTCAAACAAAAGGGTTTAGTGGGGGAGCACATTGAGGACTTCCAAAAATTGAATATAAGAGTAACTGATATTCCAGAGGAACAGAGGATTGATCTCTTCATAGGTACTTTAAAGGATAACATCCAACATGAAGTTCACGTTTTGGAACCTGATTCATTGGAGAAGGCATTCAGGTTGGCAAGAAAAATTGAATGTAAAATTATGGCGACAAGGAAGCCTACCACTAACTTCTATAAAGAAGGAAGTGTTGCTACGCCTAGATTTCCACAACCTACAAGGTTGACACCACAAAAATTGGAAGAAAAAAGAGCAAAAGGACTTTGCTACAGTTGTGATAGAAAATACACTAAAGGTCATAAGTGTGCTGAGAAGAAATTATTTTACATAGATTGTGAAGAGGAAGAAGAAAATGAACAAGAAGAGGATATACACCAGGAACCAACCCTAGAAGAGGAAGAAATGAGTACGACCATATCGTGTAATGCATTGGCAGGAATTACCACTCCTCAAACTCTCAAGATAGAAGGTCATATCAAGAAGAAAAAGGTAATAGTGTTGATTGATTCAGGTAGTACCCATAATTTTATTCATTGTAAGGTAGCCAAGGAATTGAATTGTTTCCTATACCCGGCACTAGAATGTCAAGTGATGGTTGCAAATGGAGGAACTATAAATTGCTCTGGAAAATGCCATAATATCAAGCTAACCATGGGGGAATATGTATTGAATAGTCCAATGCTTTCCATTCATATGGGAGGTGCTGATGTTGTACTAGGAGTACAATGGTTACAATCTTTGGGGACGATAGCTTTTAATTTTCAAGAACTTTTCTTGAATTTTTTTTTAGAAGGAAAGGAAGTCGAATTACGGGGTATTGCAGGGAAGCCAGGAAAGATAATAAGCTCTAATGTTATGAAAAGCTTCTAAATAAATAACAACGAGGCATAATTGCACAATTATGCTCACTAGAAGTTCCAACTTCAAAATCATCTATTTCTGCAGATCTTCAAAAGTTGTTGGAAAATCATTCCAAGGTGTTGAAACTCCCAAAGGACTCCCACCTATTCATGATCATGATCATGCTATTCATTTGATTCCAGGAAGTGTTCCTCCAAGCATCAGGCCTTATAGATATCCCTATGTACAAAAGAGTGAAATTGAACGTATGGTTGCAGAAATGTTAGAGGCAGGTATAATTCAACCTATTCAAAGTTCTTTCTCTGCTCCTGTAGTATTGGAACATAAGAAGAATGGATCATGGCGCATGTGTTTGGATTATAGGGAGCTCAATAATCTCACCATTAAAGATAAATTTCCCATTCTTGTGAATGATGAATTATTGGATGAATTACATGGAGAAATTTATTTTACCAAGTTGGATCTTCATTCAGCATATCATCAAATTAGAATGAAGACTGAAGATATTCCGAAAACAACATTTCAAACTCATGAGGGTCATTATGAATTTTTGTTCATGCTTTTTGGCCTTACCAATGCACCCTCTACATTTCAAGGGTTGATGAATTCCATTTTCAAACCCTTCCTGAGAAAATTTGAGCTAGTATTTTTTGATGATATACTAATCTACAGCAGGTCTTGGAAGGATTATGTTCAACATGTTGAAAGGGTGCTCAAACTATTGCAGGAGAAACAATTATATGCAAAAACATCCAAATGTTTCTTCGGAGTACAAGAGGTGGAATATCTGGGTCATATTGTATCTCACGAGGGTGTTAAGGTAGACCCTAACAAAATTAAAGCCATTAAGGAATGGAAAGTCCCCACAACCATAAATAAGTTGCGAGGATTTCTCGGGTTAACAGGGTATTATCGAAAGTTTGTTAATAATTATGGGAGAATAGCAGCACCTCTAACAACATTATTGAAGAAAGATGCATTTTCATGGACTCCTGAAGCAACTAAGGCCTTTGAACATCTTAAAGAGGCAATGTGCCTAGCACCGGTCTTAGCTACGCTAAACTTCACAAAAACCTTTATTGTGGAATGTGATGCCTCAGGAAATGGAATTGGTGCAGTTTTAATGCAGGAAGGAAGACCCATTGATTTTGAAAGTCATCCAATCAAAGGAAAGTATTTACAGAAACCTATTTATGAGAAGGAAATGTTAGCAATACTACATGCACTAAAGAAATGGCGAACTTACCTAATGGGAAGACACTTCAAGGTAAAAAATGATCATGATAGTCTCAAACACTTTTTGGAACAAAGACTATCTTCATAAGAGCAGCAAAAATGGGTCACAAAGATGTTGGGTTATGACTTTGAAATAATCTACAAAAAAGGAAAGCTTAATGTTGTTGCAGATGCACTCTCAAGAAAGAATGAAGAGGTGGAAGCATTGCTTTGTGCCATTTCTATTATCCGACCAGATTGGATAACTGAAGCAAGAGATGAATGGAAGAAGGACAAAGATGTATGGACACTCATTCAAAAGTTGCAGCAAGATCCTAGTACATCTGATACATTTAGTTGGAAAAATGATTCCTTATGGTAAAAATATCGCTTATATCTTTGTAAGAATTCCCAACTAAAACAAAAGATTCTTTTGGAATTGCACACTTCTCCTTTAGGAGGACACTCAGGATTTTTAAAAACTTACCACAGGGTGAAGAAATTTTTTTTTTGGGATGGCCTTAAATCTGATATTCAAAAGTTTGTGGCGGAATGTTTGGTTTGCCAGCAGAATAAAGTGGAGACAATTAAGACCCCGGGACTTCTACAACCTTTATCCATTCCAAGTCAACGTTGGGAGGAGATTTCAATGGATTTTATCACGAGTTTACCTAAGTCCGAAGGAAAGAATGTCATCATGGTGGTAGTTGATAGACTTACCAAGTATGCACACTTTTGTGCATTATCTCATCCATTTAAAGCAAGTACAGTTGCTACTACATTTATGGGCACAATTCAAAAGCTACATGGAAACCCAAGGGTTATTGTGAGCGACAGAGATCCCATTTTTACTGGAAATTTTTGGACGGAGTTATTTTCTTGTTTGGGTACTCAATTAGCTCATAGCTCATCTTATCATCCTCAATCTGATGGTCAAACTGAGATAGTAAATAAATTTTTGGAAGGATATCTTCGTTTTTTTGTATATGATAAACAAACACAATGGGTCAAGTGGTTACCTCTCGCTGAATGGTGGTATAACACTTCCTTCCATACTGCAGCAAAAATGACCCCATTTATGACACTTTATGGATATCATCCACCATCCATCACATCATCTTTAAGAGAAAATTCAAAGGTTCAAGCAATGGAATATCACATCAAGCATCAACAAGAAGTTCTCTAACTCTTAAAGGATAACCTAAATTTGGCACAAAATCGAATGAAACAACAGGTAGATCAACATCGCAGTGAGAGAAGTTTTGATGTAGGAGACTGGGTATTTTTACGGCTACAACCATAAAAACAAATGTCCCTCAAGCAAGCTAATAAGGATGATAAATTATCGCCAAATTACTATGGTCCTTACAAGGTGTTGCAAAATATTGGTACTATGGAATACAAATTGGAGCTTTCTGCTTCTTCACGAGTGCATCTAGTTTTCCATGTTTCATGGTTAAAGAAGGTTATAGGTGAAAATATTCCATTTCAAACAATATTGCTAGAACTTGATAAGGAAGGAAAAATCATATTGGAACCTGAAGCGGTCACAGAAACAAGAACTCGACAACTACGAAATCAATCAATTTCAGAGTATCTCATCAAGTGGAAGAACTTACCCACTAAAGATTCTACATGGAAGGATGAGAATTTTATACAAAAGCACCCAGAGATACTCAAGCGTTGAGGATGTTATCACCCTAGTAATTCTTAGGTCATGGGATTTTGGTTTATAGTTAAAGAAAACTAGGGGTAACCAAGAACCTCTTTTGAAATCTAGGATCTAGCCTTCCTAAATTGCAAAGAGGGATCTCTCATCAAGATTTAGCTTGATTTTGTTATAAGATTTTAGGATAGGTATGATTGGACAATTGGTTTGTTTTGAAAGTTTGGTGGGAATAAAAGGTACTCAAGGTAAACCACAGAGGGATCTACCAGACCATTGGGCCAGGGAGTCAAATTCTTGGCAAGCAGAGCTAGGAAATAAGGTCAAAAGAGAAAATGTACTAAGGGCAGGGTAGATGACCTTCAAAGGGTTTTGAATAGGCTTTTTGATGAAATGGCAAGATTTGAACAAAAGGGAAATTAAGAATCCTTAAGTTATAGAAATGAAGATGAAAGAAAGGGGTCAAATAGGGACTAAGAGCATTTAAGAATTCTTAAGTCCGGTTATCAGCAGAAAACGTATCAATGAATAACTAGTAAAAAACAGGGAGCTTTTAACACTAATCCTGTTTAAGCTTTCATAGTCAATAATTAAAGACAAAAAACATTTAAATGTATGTATGGAACTTTGAAATATAAACAGTGAAAACAGGAAAATACTTGAATTATCTGATCAACACAAGAATCCTGAGTTATGATGTTTGTTTGACTTAGTTCCAATCTGCTGCTTTACAAATCGACTCACACAAACTTCAATATATCCAGAAAAAAATGTCTACAGTAGTCTTGAAAATTTTTATTCCACCCTTAATACTTCAAAAAGAGAAGTATTTATACAAAAATTATTACAAAATATTTGAGAGACATGTAGGAATATCTAGAGGAAAAAATAAAGATTATTACATAGAAAGAGGGACAACTACAAAACAAACTGGCAAGCTGTCCTCTTATCAATAAAAAATAGGACTAATTATCTGAACTTATTGCTTTGTTGTAGTTGCTGGAAATGCTTGCTGGCACTTGGAAAAATATTTTTGGAAGATGACTTGTAATACACTCTTCATCCTGTACTTTATACTTTGATACTCTTTACGATGTTTTCTTACTGCTTTAATGTTGTAAAATAAGGAATAATCTGCAGTAAAAAAATCATTTTGACTGATACTCTTTGACTCTGATCATTACCCTAATACACTTTAACTGCAAATCTTACCCTTTAGGCAATAGTAGTATTCTGCTTTTCATGTAATTTTTTGCTCTGTTTGCAAACCTTTATATCAAATCAGTGAATTCTTGCCATTGTTCTGCACTGGGAATTCTCATGTTCTTCAATTTCCTGTAACTCTCATCTGCCTCTGTATACTTAGAAAAATTGGGCTTAACAATGAAAATGTGTTTAATTTCATTTTGCAGAAAAAATAAGTTCTCAAAATATTCCAAAATAAATTTTCCATTTGGGGACCCTTGTGCTAAAGGTTTGCTGACCTGCTCTTTGGCATAAGCCCTGATTTTCTTATCATAATCCTTCTACGCCATTAAATTTTCATTTAAGGCATGAATTTATGGAAGGTATGCTTGTGTTATTATAATGTATTTGGCCCAAAACCTTGTAATTGACATGTTCATGTCTTTACATTTGTCCTCCAAATTGTTCATCATATTCCTTTTATTCAGGACTTTCTTGATTTGTAGTATGCTTTCAGTTCTATCTTGAATTTTCAGCTCTTCAAGCTCCTCTCTGTGTTTGCTGTTCAAAAATGTAATAAGTTTCAAAGCTTGAGAAGGTTTTTTAGCTAGTTCTTCTTTGGTTTTCTGAATTTCTACTTGTGCTGCCTTGAGTAAATCCTTCTGCTCATAAATGATTTGGATTGAAGGCCACTGTAGATGTATGCCTTGAATTATGTTGTTCCATAGATAATTCTTGATATTTGATACCTGTTCACTGAGATTAACCTGTTGTTGTAGAATCTTCACCTTCTCTTGAAGTCCGTTGGCTCTCTATTCATGTCCCTTGGATGTAATCAATACATCTCTATTTGATGTTTCAATATTTTGAATGGTTCTTTTCAAGTTGATTATCTCTTTATTCTTTAGGGACATGTCTTCCATAGCCTTGACTATGTCAGCTGTTTCACCTGTTTGATTTACTTATGATGTAGATGATGAAGTGGCAGAAATATCTTTAGATGTAATTGACACTGTAGTTTCCAATACTCCTTTTGGTGCTAAATGTTCTACCAATGTAGAAGGAACAATAGTACTGACGGTTGGAATGACTGTGGGAATGGAGACTTCCTGTGCTTTTTTCAATGTTTCATTTTCTTTCATTAGAATTCCTATTTGATTCTCCATTTATTTGATCTGAGTTGTCATCTTTAAGACTAGCTGCATTAGTTCATCTTTCTCTTTTTTCTCCTGAAGAATTTCTTTAGCCTGTGGGTGCTCACTTTGTGGAAGTTTAAGTTGCTTTCTCAAGGCAGAAATATATTCATTCTTTTTCCTTATGAGAGTTTTAGCAACTTCAGTATTGGAGGGATCCACTCCAATTTATATCACCAAGTCTTCTAAGGACTTTATCCTCAAATCCTTAGCATGAAGAGATGCTTTATCTAATTTCATTTCAATTTGTAAATTGGATACTGTCCTTTGAAGCATGATAGCATTCATGGTTTTTTGACTACCTTTGAATACAACATTTCTGAAGCACTTCTATGAAACTCTATCAAGTTCATGTATGGTATCTGCATTTACTTCAAACTCTGTTTTCCTGTAATCTATAGCTGACCTTGGTTCTGTACCCGTTGGCTGGAGAAAAGACATAATCATTTTATTTGTTGAATAATCAAAAGCTGTCACAAGTCTGTCTTTATCTCCTGGTTTTTCTTTAAGAATTTTAGAATAGACCTCATTCTTAATTTCTTCATTCTTTTCTCTGATTTTCTTGAACTTCTTTTGGATTTCAGAATCAGTTTCTTCTGCTGCTTTAGAGGAGGAGGGAGCTTCTGTATTTATCTCTATTTCAACCATTTCTTTGCCTTTTCCTTATGATAGTACTTGCTCATTCTGAATTTCTCTAAGTGTTTCATTGACAATTATTGTGGCCTCATCATCTGTTTGTTGATCATTGTTGTTTGTTTGATCTTCATTGTCATATATTTCTATGGCCTTTTCTTCTTCTTCAATAATCATTTTGGCCTTCTTGCTGCAAATTGTCTTAAATTTATTTTCTATAATTGTTTCTGCTAAATAGCCTTCATCTTTTCTAAGTATTTTATTAGAAACTTCTGTTTGTTGGCCAAATGTAATCATCTGTGTGCTGTCCATCTGTTTTTCCTGCAGGTTATCGGTTTGCATCTTCTGAATTTCATCAATCAATGTGTTTGCAACCCATTCAATCTGATTAGCATACTTCTCAATTTGTGGTTTTGAATCATGGAGGAATGGGGTTAACTTACACTTGACCCTGAGGTTACTTATAACACCTTGAGGATCATAATTCCAGTAAAAGCTTTCTTGGAATTTATATTGTGATAATTTTCTGACCATGTCTTTCAAAGCATCTCTGCTATTGACTATGAAGGGGCTAATTTGAATTTTTAGCTTGAACCGTGCTTTCTTTTTGGAAGCTATGAAATTCACTGCATCTGCATTCAAAATTTGTCTTAAGTACTCTAAAGCAAAAATCCTAGTAGTTAGAAACTTGGGTAATTTGTAAGGAGCCAAGAGTGCACCATACACTCTAATTTCTGTGTGATTTTCATACAAATACCAATCTCTTACCTTACAGTTTTCCTACAACTGTAAAATTCTTTTGATGTCTTCATTAATCCTTGGTGGCTCTGCTTTGTTCAACAAACTCATGGTAGGTTTAATAAACAAATCATTGAAGTCCTTGTAGTTGTATTCAATGTTATTTTTTTTTAGTAGAGAAGTACAAAATATCACTGACAGAGGTTTACCTTCCACATCCATCTTCTGTAATGCAATTGGGAAATTGTCTGCTTGAAAAAATAGGAAGAGATGTAACAGATAGGATGAATATCTGAATACTCCTTCATCAAGTTTACATATATATAAACTAGGTTTATATATAGGGTAAAATGCATGGGGCGGGTCAATGGTTAGGGTCAATGGAGATTACAACCAAGTTTTGGAATTTATAGGAAACACGAGGTTCCATATATCAAAAAGGGAAAAAGCTTGAGGCTCTTAACCTTAGGTTAAGGTATGCGGGGCATGGGAGTATTAGTACTTTTTGTGCGTTATTTTAAATACACAGAATGTAAATAAAATGCGCCTTTTGCATTATTTAACTTTATTATATATTTTTAGACTGCGGAAGGGTCTAAAAACCATAGGGGAAAGGGGTATAATTTTATAGATAGTTTTGTGTCAAAGAGGTAATTTCAGGATGTTATCTCAACATGTGATTAATATATTTGACACAAAAGCATATAATAAGGGAGTTTTTTTGGGATGTTAAATAAAAATAAGTTATATTAATAGGACTAGGATATTTGATAGGGATTTAATAAAATAGGTTAAGTGTTAATATGAAAGGGGACAATGAATACTCAAAATTTCATAAATAAAACTAAGGAAAGTGAAAATTGGAGTCAAGCTTCATTTTCGTAATTCATTCAATTTTACTTAGTATATCATGTTTTTTGAGGGTTTTATGTTTTGTAAAAAGGAGGAAGTTAATCAAATGGGCCTTTATGTAATATTCAAGTAAGAAAAGAGTTCTCACTTATGAAGTTAAATGGTGATGAGTACATGAAGGGGTAAATGATGAAAATTTCAGGGATTAATATAGAAACTTAACATCTTCAACCAATCACTCATTGAGCCTTAGGTCCGGTCCCAACAAAAGTCAAGGAAATGCCTTGAGCCTATTTGACTGATAGTCTAGAATATAAAATTTCTATGGGGAGGGGAAATTAGTTATTTATTGCCTAGTGAAAGATATTTACAATGATGTTTCCCATCTTCTTCTACCTACCCAGTCATTATATTCTAACATTTTTCCTTCTATTTTAATCAAGTGCATTTGAACTAGCAACCCTTTACAATCTTTATTATTTTTTGAAAGTAGTAAACTATCTAATTCTACACTTATTGCATCCAAGAATCTAGATTATACAGTTGGATTCATTTATTCTCTACCTAAATACTGAATTATCATGATTAAACTGTATGAAAATTCTTTGTTCACTATCTACAACATTTGAAATTGAAAGATGACAAGTCAAGATTAAATTGTTCAACTCATCACATATTATGCCATTTATTGACACTCTGCCATAATCAACTTCAAAAAGTAAAAGTAGTGGCATTTAGACTTGCACACTTTCATGTTTTATTCATTTTTTTTCTTTTGGGGTATATTATTTTTTCTAAGTCCTTTGATTTTTCTTTTAGGACTTTTACCCTATTTTTGCTTTTTTGATTTTTATTTTTTACAAAATATGGGAATACAACTTGCAGAAAGAAAAGTATGTACATATTTACAAGACTACCATCAGTCAAGTCAAAATTATGAATCCTATATTTATAGGTTACTAACAGAGGACAACACTTTTTTGAAGGAGAGGGGCATGTTAGGTCTCTATATTACTAGTATAGTCCCTTATTTTTGTTAGTGTAACCCCCTTATTGTTATTATTGTACCCTTGTAACCCCCATATTGTTATTATTGTGCCCTTAAATTATTATTGTTAGGTCGGCTAGGATTACATTGTGGTCCCACTAGGATTACATTGTGGCCCCATGGACTCCTATATATAGAAAGGAGGTTTTGTAATTTGAATCATCCAAGAATGGTTCATCCATGTAATGTATTGGAGGTTTCCCCCTCGAAGTGGCTTATTTATAAGGCGTTGATATCTCTTTTCTTCTATTTTTTGAGCTGGTTTCACAACAGGTGGTTCTAGCACAACAATATCAAGCACTACTAAAGAAATTCACAAACCTCTCCTCCACAGAAGATGAGAAATTTTCCCAACTCAGAGAGGAATAGACAAAGGTAAAAAGGGCACAAGAACAGGTGGAGCAAGCCAAGAAACAAATCACTATGATTTTTTCTCTGTATAATGATGCATTAACATGCAAGGCACTGGCCACCAACTATGCCCTGTTCTTAACAAAATGATATTTACTGTTGAAAGTCAAGGCCGTCAGGGCAAGGAAGTCCACAAATTTCAAAACCATAGAAGAGTTTGTCCACTATTGCAATGATTAGGATGAACAGGTCCAATGCCTTTTATGTGAACTCTACATGCATAATTTATTTTTAGAAGAGGACACAGACAACAATCCTATTCCCTTTATAGGGGATGTTCAGTTTCAAGCATTCCTCTCATTCGCTAAAAATCAGATTAGGTGGGCCAAAGCTTATAATATCTTCCAAAAGAGAGAGCATGGCTTAGACCTGTGGGTCAGAGGAGAACCTAAAAAACCACTGCAACTGGTTATCCAACACAAGAACTTCATGAAAAGGGAATGTGTAAGGGCCAGGCTAGGGCCCATCCATAAAGACATCATAGAAAATGGACAGGAATATTTTGAGGATATTCAGGAAGCAACCTTGGCATCAACTAAACAGAGATGGACAACCTCCACTAACAGTGTGAAGAATAGGGAGCTGTTTGGCTATAGAAATTTCAAGGCAGCTGCCTCCAAATTCCTCTATATAGTAACCTGGTCTTCAGCATGGGTCTTGCATGGTTAGGATTTAGATATATATGCCCTCTTATCTGGTACCCTCCCGAGGGCTATGATCACGACTACAAATTTCTAGAAGGGCACATAGCTGCTGACTTTGCAAGAATTAGATAGAAGCAAGGTTTCAGAGCATACAAGGAAAGGGTCTACCCTGCCTACTCCTTAACACAACTACATCTCAACCATCTGTTTGCACGAGGACCTGCAAATAGGTAAGTGGGGGAGTATGTTGGGCCAAAATTAAGGTATGTTTTCACCTATAATCCCTTCGAATTGTGACATAGTTTTGGTAGTTCTCTCTCATTTTAAATAATAAATATAGAAAAGGTTTATGAAAATCAGTGCAAGTGGGCTAACGACAAAAGGAAAAACTTTTATAATGGAAATTTGACTTATTTTATCTCTATATATGATCTGAAATTGTGAGAACAAATTATTTCTCATATAGAGATTGACAATAGGGGGCTTTTACTGGTTATTTCACCTTTACTAGAAAGGATGAAACCAGAAGCTTCTGGCCCACAAACTGGCTCTGCCTAAAGAAATAAAATGTAAACACTGAAATAGATCTGATCAATTAAATTATTTTTTTATGTGCAAAGTATTCATTAATCAAAATTTTATGTGTGAATAAGCAAGTTCAAGTATTCTGCAAATGAAGTAATGTGGTTTGAAGTTGAACTAATGAGTTTTGTTCACTGTATAATTCTACTTGGTAAAAGTGTACTTATGAAAAGTTACTGTTTAATGTAGCAGAATTTGAAATATAATAGCAAAAATGCACATCATAACAATAAGCATTTGTTTAAGTAGTTCACCCCTCTCTTGGGTTACCTCTGTTGGGTCCAAAAGCCTCTAATTAGGCTTTTCCCTTTTTCATTAATGCTTGAAATGTGAATTACACCATGTAGAAAGCCTCAAAAGGAAAAATAAGCTGCAAATTCAGAAACAGAAGGCTGAAATCAATATAAATCGACTATTCATTCACCTCTAATGGATAAGTATAGTCCAACAGAGCTGATCTTTCATTAGGCCCTGGTGGCTCCACAACCAAAATCGCTGGTAAAATCACTGATAGAGAGCCCTGATGGCTCTGAAACCTCTCCCAACAGATCCAGAATTCTTCAATACCCCAAAATAAAAAAAACATTTCGTCCCAAAAGGACTTTCCTAGCCAAATTTATGGCTAACTGAAGTTTGCCCATTGTCACCTAGAAAAACTTCACTAAATGTGGAGAACTGCCAGTTAGCGCCGAAAAAATAGGAGGCAGGCACTAAAATTAGGGGTTCCACCATTATTTCCGCCAGTGGGAGGGGGCTTAAGCGAAGGGCCTTACCACGGAACCTCCGGCCTATTTTTGAGTTAAAAGCGGGTTCATTAATGTTCCAACCATATAAAATAACAATCCGCCGAGATTCATGTGACCTCATCCCACATTTTCGGGCCTGCCCATACATAAAAAATGTTTAAATACATATTGATACCATTTTTAAAACAAACAACACCGTGGCCCAACGGTTAGACTACTCCGTTGGCACGGCCCCGACCCGCTTTCAAATCCTGTTGTGTGCAAAAAAATTTTGATATGCAATTTCGTTTGGACCTTGGGGCCATGTGGCGGCCTCCGGGTTGGCCACGTGGTGCCTTGTGATTGGCTACCTGCAGAATATTCCACAGAATATTTTGTGGAATATTCCACAGAATATTCCCAGAATATTCTGTGGAATATTTTTTTTTTAATAAAAATATTTTTTATAAAGTAAAATTTGGCCTTCCTTTTACTGAAATTGGAAAACTTCAAAGTAGAATATCTTCCTCATAAGGCGTCAGTTTTCAGTTCCGTTCATGTCTACAGGATCATTTTTTCGAGCTCTTTCCAGTCATTCTAGTTCAGACCAATTCTAAGAAACTTAATTTTTGAGAATTTTTTCTACAAGAGACTTGATCTCCTGATCACACCTCCCAAATGGAAAGCTTTTGGACCCAAAAAGCTCTCTGATTACTGAAACTGATGATGTGGAGACTAATTCTCCACTCTTCCACCCTTGAATAACTGAAATCTACCCGATTTCATCAAATGAAGATTTTGAGAAAATGATAATCTGTCTCTGGAATCAACTGATCGAACATTGCTGAGATTGACGGAGTCATGATGAAAATGATTAAAATTTGCAGAACAACAATTGTAATCTGTAGAAAACAAAAATTTTCTACACTAATCAAACTTCCCAGAAGACTTAAAATAACCTTCACCTTGCAAACTATTCCCATGGCGAATTCTACCATTCTGAAACCAACTTTTTCCCATGCTGAATGATGTGTCCTCCTTGCTTGCACTACTTTTATTTGACACTTCATTCTCTGCATTGGCTGACCCAAAAGGTAATTTGTGCAACATAACATCATCTTCTTTCAAAGACAAACTGTTATCAAACTGAGACAAATCATTAGCAACATCATAAAAAGGCGAATGCTCAAAATCTGGTCATTTCAACATTAACAAAGTTAGACTTTGACTTGCATTAACCAGTCTTTTCAATTGAATTGCATGGAGTAAAGAAGATTCCAGCTTCTTCTTGTGTACACTCACAATGTACTCTTTACCATCTTTGAACAAGTGATACTCATTTTCATGGCGATGAAAGATAGCCTTCCTGTCAAATAAATAAGGACTTCCCAAAACAATACCTGAGATATCAAGTAGCACCACATCAAGTTCCACTGTATCAATAAAGTGTTCAGTTATTGCAAAGCGCAATATGCACTTCCTTGAGACTTGAAAATTGGCATCCTTGCATATCCATCCAAGTGGATAAGGCTTTGGATGTGGAATGGTCTCAAGTTTAAGCTGCTTGACCAAGTCTTCAGATATAAGATTAGCTTGTGACCCACTGTCAAATAATGTGTCAATTTTGGTATGTTTTGAAATTACCCTTACATGGAAAAGCTCTATCCTCCTCTTTTCTTCATGAGTATCTTTGTGAAAATTCAAAGAGCTAGAACTGGGAATTGTGTCTTGCACCACTTCTTTCCCCTTAATGTTATTTAAAACCATGGCTATGCTTTTTGTCTCATCTCCTGAGTCTAACCCTAAGTCTTGCTCAACTGTTGCTATAGTTTTCTCCTTTTCTTTGGTCTTGATTTTGATCTTGTATTTTTCTGGTTTCAGTTCAGGATGAAGCTTCCAACAATGATCTTCATCATGACTTGTCTTTGAACAGTTCTTGCAAACGAACTTTCCTTTTTCTTTTCTTGAATTTGCAACTCTCTTCTTTACTTTGTTTTTGAAATTACTATCCTCATCAAAAGTATTCTTTCCTCTAGCTTCTAAATGTGTAGCCTGCACACATACTTCATCTAAGCTGGTAGGATTGAACATTAGAATAGTATGTTGTAGATAATTGTGCAAACCTCTTATGTATTTCAAAAAGGTGTCTTGACTTTGTAAGTCTACTCCAAGTAGAAGTGCTCTCCTTCTAAACTCTTGGGTATAATCTTGCACATTTTGACCCTTAAGTTGCCTAAATTTTTTCCAATTCATGATTGCTTTCTGAATATGAGAAAGAGGATAATTCTTTTTCTTAATAGCTGTAATAAACTCATTCCAAGTTAGAGTTATCTTACCATGCTTTTTAATTTCCTCCTTGGTCTTGGCTTCCCACCAAACCAAAGCTGCTCCATCCATTCTCAAAGAGGCTAATTGGATTTTTGTTTCATCATCATGAAAATTCTGAATCCTTAGATAGACTTCTAGCTGTCTAATCCAGTTATCCAATTTTTATGCATTCACATCACCATTAAACATCGGCAACTCAAACTTTACATCAAGCTTTAAGAAAGGATTTTTAAGAGATGTATTTGTTTTGTGTGACTGATTATCAGAAGTAGAAGAGGATGATGTGGAGGATGAGGATGACGATGGAGATGGTGGATCACCATTTCCTTCATTCCCTTTCTTAGAATCATCTTTGTATTTCTTCCCTCCTGAAGAATCTCCTTCTTCTTTTTGGTTTCTATACCCTTCTCCAGCAATCCTATCATTTCTCTCTTGGTATAGGATCCTAACCATCTCAGTCATGTCCAAGAAAGCTTTTCTAAAGACTCTTTCTTCTTCCTTGGGATCCATTTCCTCATGTACTTCTCCTTCTCTGGAAGACATGTTTGTGGCTGATTCTAAGGCTAATGAAGATGAAATGGAAGGTGGATATAATGGCACTTTAGCCCTCCTTGGTTGAGGATTAACTTGTTCTCTAACCAATTGACCTTCCCCTCTTTTCAATTTCAGCCTAGTAAGCATCAAATTTTGTCGAACAACACAATCTTCTTGTACAAATTTCACAAACTCTTAAGCAAAACCTAGAGCTCTGATACCAATCTGATCTGAAATTGTGAGAACAAAGTATTTCTCATATAGAGATTGACAGTAGGGGGATTTTACTGGTTATTTCACCTTTACTAGAAAGGATGAAACTAGAAGCTTCTGGCCCACAAACTGGCTCTGCCTAAAGAAATAAAATGTAAACATTGAAATAGATCCGATCAATGAAAGTATTTGTTTATGTGCAAAGTATTCATTAATCAAAATTTTATGTGTGAATAAGCAAGTTCAAGTATTCTGCAAATGAATTAATGTGGTTTGAAGTTGAACTAATGAGTTTTTTTCACTGTATAAGTCTTCTTGGGAAAAGTGTACTTATGAAAAGTTACTATTTAATGTAGCAGAATCTGAAATATAATAGCAAAAATGTACAACATAACAGTAAGAATTTGTTTAAGCAGTTCACCCCTCTCTTGGGTTACCTCTGCTGGGTCCAAAAGCCTTGAATTAGGATTTTCCCTTTTTCATTAATGCTCAAAATGTGAATTACACTATGTAGAAAGCCTCAAAAAGAAAAATAAGCTGAAAATCTGGAAACAAAAGGCTGAAATTAGTATAAATCGACTATTCATTCACCTCCAATGGATAAGTATAGTCCAACACAACTGATCTTTCATTAGGCCTTGGTGGCTCCACAACCAAAATCGCTAGTAAAATCACTGATAGAGCACCCTGATGGCTCTTCAACCTCTCCCAACAGCTCCAGAATGCTTCAATACCCCAAAATCAAAAAAAAAAATCGTCCCAAAAGGACTTTCCTAGCCAAAGTTATGGCTAACTGAAGTTTGCCCAGTGTCACCTAGAAAAATTCCATTAAATGTGGAAAACTGCCAGTTAGCGCCGAAAAAATAGGAGGCGGGCACTAAAATTAGGGGTTCTGCCATTATTTCCGCCAGTGGGAGGGGGCTTAAGTTAAGGGCCTTACCGCGGAACCTCCAGCCTATCTTTGAGTTAAAAGCGGGTTCATTAATGTTCCAACCATATAATATAACAATCTGCAGAGATTCATGTGACCTCGTCCCACGTTTTCGGGCCCGCCCATACATAAAAAATGTTTAAATACATATTGGCGCCATTGTTAAAACAAACAACACAATGGCCCAATGGTTAGACCGCTCCATTGGCATGGCCTCGACCCGGTTTCAAATCCTGTTGCGTGCAAACAAATTTTGATATGCCATTTCATTTGGACCTTGGGGCCACGTGGCAGCCTCCGGGTTGGCCACGTGGTGCCCTGTGATTGGCTGCCTGCAGAATATTCCACAGAATATTTTGTGGAATATTCCACGAAATATTCCCATAATATTCTGTGGAATATTCTTTTTTTAATAAAAATATTTTTTATAAAGTCAAATTTGGCCTTCCTTTTACTGAAATTGGCAAACTTCAAAGCTGAATATTTTCCTCATATGGCGTCGGTTTTCAGTGTCGTTCATGTCTACAAGATCTTTTTTCCGAGCTCTTTCTAGTCGTTCTGGTTCGGACCAATTCTGAGCAAATTCATTTTTGAGCATTTTTTCTACAAGAGACTTGATCTCCTGAACAATATACAGGAAAAAAGAGCTGCTAAACCAAGGTTAAATGGAATACAAATTGTAGGCACAGACTCATGGAACTGCAATAGCTTCTAGGAACTAGCAGAAGACAGAAATACAGGTCCAAGCTTGAGACACTAGTAGAAAAAAGCTAAATAGTTACTAAAAAAAAACTGAAATTTGCATATAAACGACTATTTTTCAGTCGGTGACCGATAGTAGCTAATTTACAATATCTTATAACGCGACCAACTTTATGGTCATTTTTAGCTTAGTCATTAATTTGTTATCTCAATTTTGTTGTCTAGTTGTATATTTGGTCATTAATTTAGTCATTGATTTGATCATTAATTTAGCCATTGATTTGGTGATTAATTTGATCATTGATTTGGTCATTGATTTAATCATTGATTTGGTTATTTTTTTTTTCACAAGATCGGTTGTTGATTGATATTCAAAAGAAAAAGAGAGGGAGACGGATCTCCAGTTTTACAGAATGGCTTTGATAATGGGAGGACCAGCAGTAGATGCAGTTGGTATCAATTTCAGCTTTACAAATTGCTTCCTTCACTGTGAAAAAGAAGGAGACAATATAAAATATAAAAAATTGCAGTAAAATAAAACAGATTTTACATTTCATATTTGAATTTTGCAGGCGTGTCGCATTTTCTGCCCGTTGAGGTAGTAATAGTGCCGCTCGACTAATTCAAAAAGTATTTTGTTTGATAGCCTTTGACTTGTCTTCAGGACAGCCTGTGAAGCTGACAGGGATGAAAACAAGGTCGCAAGAGGAAAAATTCTGGGGCAGAGAAACTCTGTCTGGGTAAAAAAAGATGCAGAATTCAAGGAGCAGTGTCCGAGTTGTGACTGAAATCGATAGAGTGAAGTTGGGAAGAGATAAACTGGAGTATGTAAACATTCATTTGAGCACAAGAGGTTGAAAACAAAGAGGGCGCAGAGCTTAATGGGTTTTGAAAGGGCGATCCAGAGAGAGTTAGATTTTGATGCTGAAAAGGTTACATCTGTGTGGATCAATGCCATTAGGCAGAAGGCAGAAGTTTGAATCTTCGCTGAGAAGCTGGGCAAAGGGCTTCGGGGACCACGAGCAGTGATCTGCTGTGGGGCAGATTTTCTTAGGGAATAAAACATGATCATGGCAAGAAAAAGTATTGGTCAGATCCATTACACCAGAGGTGACCGACAGTGTGAGAGCAAGCTTTGTTTGCCAATTCATCATCAGTTTTGTTGAGAGATCGAAGGACATGGTAAAATCGATTGCCTTTCATCTGCTGGTCAAGAGATTGGCATCGCTCAATAGTTTGTTGTAGAATCAGATTTTGGGCTTTTCTGTTACTTACCATCAGACCAATGACAATGGCAGAGTCTCCAATTATTATAGCCTTGGCTATACCAAGTTTCTAAAGCTGGAGCAAACCTTGGAGGAGGGCGAAAGCTTCAACCCTGTTGTTTGAAGCAGAGCCCAGACCCCATTCATATTCAGTTAATACATCTCCATTATCATTGCAAATAAATCCTCCAGCCCCAACCATTCCTGGGTTGGACTTGGAGGCTCCATCGAAAAAGAGATAATGGGTATTGCAGTTCCTGAGCCATCGAGCAAATTCTTCTTCTTTCATCCTAATTTTCCAGCTATATCTGGAGCTATCTCTGCTATTGGATTACTTCTGTTTTGTTCTATGTTGCTTCTGTCTAGAATCTGCCCTATGTAATTCCTTTCTTCTACATTTAGATCCAGCACCTTCAGATTCCCATGAAATTTTGTGGACAGAGCTTCCAAGTTGAGATTCCAAGCTTTGTTATAGAGTTTTCTTACATTAGTTTCTTTGCCTTTGAAGATCATACTATTTCTTTGTTTCAGGGAAAAACACCCTAGAGGTTTTTTGGGTCAAAACCTCCACAGATCAGGGCATGCTATTCAAGAAGGACTCACACAACCACACTTGTATGCTAAAAACTAGATAACATCGATAGTAGAACTCACCCGTAATCCTACGTTTGATGTAGATCCCGCGGGGTCCAAACCCCTAGCAACACTTCTTCCTCCTTAACCTGAAAACCAAGAAGAAACGTGCACGGAAATCTAGTTGCACAGCATATGATTACCCTAAATGTCAATTAAAACCATGTGAAACATCATATAAACAATAATAAATGCTTAGATAATAATATTTTCACATATACAAGCAGATATTAACACGTGACTTCAGGAACAAGATGGTTCTTCTTCATTATGAACAACATGTATAGTAATAAAATGTGAAGAGATCACCTGAATCCTTCCATGATCTTCGAACAAATCGTCATCAAGATCCGTCCCGCCCTTGCCTCGCTAAGATACTTTCAATACTTGTGCACTCGAGATGGCATATAAACTAATGAACATCTCCAGGAAACAAGGGTTTCCTGTAAAAATCTGGGAAAGTGTAGGAGGCACGGGAATTCAGACTTGAATTGGGATTCCAACAGAGTATAATATCTATAAAATTTCTCTCTCCCTTAGGCCATGCACATGAGGGGATTTTATACTCCCTCAAAGTAGTTTCAATCAGTTGGAAACAGTTGGCCACGTGTTGGGGTGGTTGAACTACTGGAGTAACCATCAACCCAGCCCGAAAATAGGGAATTTTCATATATTTTTTAATAATTTTAATGGCATACGTGGAAAAGTATATGTGGACTCACATATACACGTGAAAAAGTCTGGGCATACCCGCGTATGGGATTTTTAACATTGTTTTTTATGAATTTTATTCAAGTCTGTGGGAATGGGTGCCCAAGGCCATAGAGACAATCATGAATAACATGAGGGTGAAAAATGATGCTATAACAGATGCCCCCTAATATATGAGGTCAGAAGGGGTACATGATGGCCAAAATGTATTATGCACATAGAAAGAACTTCGCAAGGACAAGAGAGGAATTCACCAGATTTCAGCCTACCAAAAACCAATGAAAGAAAACAGAGAGTCAACTCATGCTGAGGCGGGCATACCCATGCTCAGTAAAAAATACATCATATCTAAAGTATAGAATAGATCCAAAATGTATACAAGTATAGCTGAACTGAAAGTACACAATGAATCATCTGAGCATGGCCCGGAAGTACAAGTCAGAATCAATGTCTAAGTATCACATATAGAAAGATGATCAATGATGCTGAAACTGGATGTCTGATCATATAAGTAACTGAATCTCCAAGTACCAAATCATAAGAGGTGGAATAAATGGTACAATCACGCAACTCGGGAGCCAACATATAGGATGCTGCTATACTGACACTGCAACATATAAGGGTGAACGACATCACTCGCAGAAACTGAATGGACTGTCAAAAGTGAACCGAGAAATGCTAATGCAACTCAAGGTCTTCACCGATCACTATGGCACAATTCTACACAATGGGAATAAATGAGCTGAAGTCGACCATGTGAGAAATCGTTGGATTACCGGTCAATAATGTATACTGTTAACCAATGCAAGACAACCAACCAATAATGAAAATGAGTGTCAAGGTGCCCCAACACAATCTAACAAGTGCGAATGAATGAGTTGAAGTCGAACACTTGAAAGAATCTACCGATCAGGAGGCAATGATGAGTCCCCAATGTCGATAGCGAAGAGTCTTCCACTGATGGCTGCAAACCCTAAGGTACTGAAAAAAAGACTCTAGACCTTATTCCCAGAGCAATGAGTCGGAGTCGATGGGAAAATATCTGCTGGAAGGAAGGCATTAAGGAATCCCACATCAGTCCAGCGCGAGTGTAACCCGCAGGCCAAGATTTGGAAGGAATCAGAAGAAGTAGAGTGACGGAACCAAACCGAAGTACGTTTCAGACATGCACAAGATGAAGCTAGCGCACGGAAGAAACCCTTTGAACCAACCAATAATGAAAGCTGACACAGAGGCGAGATATCCACCAATAGGGTCAAATGGAAATCAAGGTACTGCACGAATCCCAAGTGTGATAATGTATGCTGACGTCGAACACAGGGGAAACCACTCAATCAAAGACCCATAATGATGATCAAATGCTGAGCACAAGGTCACCTATCAATGATGGAAATAGGGCCAGGGTGCGGCTCTAGGTTTGCTCTTAGAGCAATGTGTCGTAGTCGATAAGAGACAAACCCGCTAGCAAGAAGTCAATGGAGACCTTTTTAAACCAGCACGAGCAGAAGACCAAAACATCTGATGTGATAGAACAAGATACTGACAAGACCGGGAAGGCCGACTGAATAATGAGTCAAGAGACATCGTAGAATGGCCGACTCTGGTTAGACTTCCCTTGAAAAAAAGCATGACTCGTGATGACCATGGCAGTAAAAAGTGACACTGTATAAGTCTGTTATGCAGGAGGCAAAACAAACTCTCCATATGATTGGAAGAGATAACCAACGAGGGGAGGACTGACCAGTGAAACAAGGCAAAGGCTGAACCTAGGTCAAAACTAAAATCATCCCAAATGGAGGAAAGATATAAGTGTAGATGCTTTGTTCAAGGGTGACAAACTGACACTGTACTTCCATCAAATTACGAAGTTATATCCCGTTCCCGCTCTTTTTGTTATATTTGATTTTTTTGTCTTTTTCATATAATAAGCCTGAAAAAGAATAAAAGAATTCTATGGTACAATGGATAGAATGAGTATCAAGAAACATATGCACTAGTTCCTGTGATTGGAACGATCCTATGCTCAATGCAAGGTGGCGGAAACTGGTAAGCGATACTCAAAGGAATGTTCCATCCATGGGTAAAAGGGTGTCAAGTCGCGATAGCTAAATGCATGCAATGGTTAACTTGTACCGACAGTCAAGGTCAAAAGTTGGCTTAAACATTGAGTCCAAATGAAGCTGGCTAAAGGCCAGGATAAACAAGTAGCCAATATGCAATGCAGTAATACAACTCAACAACACCAGGGAGCCTCTAGGGTAAGAGCCAGAAAAATGATAGTGGAGAAGAAGAAGAATGAAGCTTCAACACATAATTCATGGCGGGACTAAAGAGGACTCCCGAGCCTACATAAAATGCAGCATGGGCAACAAGTGATAGCAAGGAACTAACTAGGAAGCCCATGTAAAGGAAGGCTCTACCACAAAGTCATGATTAAATAATCGACGAGTGAAATGGGTGTAATACTCATGACCTGATGGGATTGACTCTACGGAAAGTGATCAGAATGGAGGCTAGTATGAAAATTGCAATGTAAAGTGGATTCCCTAACTTATATGCCAGTGAATATCATATACTTGCCATGACGGGTCAGCAGTCATGGATCAAAAACCGAGAAAAATATCGAGTTCATCAAAATGTACCTGAAAATATACCAATCTGGGCACTTCCAAGCATCCGGGTTATGCAGCTTAAGATAGATTAAAAAAAATAAGCATAACAATTTTTTGCAAAAAAATTTCAATTTTGGGCATAAATACACAAGTTACCTCATATTTGGTTCATTGTTACATTGCTGATTTGGGAAAAAAAGCTCTGGAGAAAAAGCCTCTTTCGTCAAAATAGGAGCAATCGACCATCAAATTTCACCGAATTTGTTAGGTAAGCTCTTAATTCATCCGTGTTATTCATTTTGTCCATTCATAAGTTAAAAATTATAAATTTTCACCATAGAACCATTTGTTTAAAATCACGGGTTTGCGCATACGCGGGTTTATAATGACCAAATCGCGTATATACGTGACTGTTCACAAAGAAAGTCGCGTATGCGCAACCTAAAATGAAAAAATGCGTAGCTAATGAACGAATTATTGAATTTTTGCAGGATGACTATATCTTGGAGAGAGCGTGAACACAGTGCCATTGAAAATGAAGTCATGCAGGACCAAGTATCACTCAATATTCTCCGAAATTGTGGATTGCTCAAGTTTTTCAAAATGCCAAATATGAAGAGTAATGTCCGGTTGCTCGAAATGCTTGTGAACTATTGGGAACCAGAAGAAGGCTGCTTCATAATAGATCAAATTCCCATATGTTGGAAATATGATGCAGAGTGTTGTCCTTGATGGCAACCCACTGAATGAAGATGAAGACATGCGACTGTTGACATGTGTTGTCCTTGATGGCAATCCACCTGATGAAGTTATTCTTGACTTGATGGGCTTGGTAAATGATGTAAATCTGATGTGATATGATGCTTGTTGATATTATGATGTTGAGTGTTGTCCCTGAAAGGCAACCCACTTGATAAAGATGATGGCAACTTACTTGATGAAATTGTTCTTGCTAGAATATGTTCTTGATGAAGAAAATATGATGTATCTACAGTGTGTACAGAAGGCAATGAAGAAAGGAATTCAGAATGTGCTCAAAGTATGATGAAAAGAGTATGTCTCTATGAATACGCGGATCTGTCTAAGGGAAGTCGCATATGCACGCGAAAAAGAACGTTCCAAGTCGCGTATAGGCAAAAGCGCTCAAAAAGTGCAAAACCAGGGGTAACCACCATGGTATTGACCCATTGTATTGGGCAATGATTCGTCTAAATGACCCTGTCCAGGAATACCATCGGAAGTAATGTAGTTTTGGGCTCATGGTATTGTTTTGGCTCATGGTATTGAAAAATGGGCTCATGGTATTGAAAAAGGGTAAACCTATATAAAGAGAAGAAATTCATTGTGCAAATCATGAGTGTGGGTGCAAGATGTCCGAGCTTGAATGAATACTTCTCTGTGAAGTATATCTGTATGGAAAGGGTAAAGGTTTGATGATAGATCTGAATCTATGATGCACCTATGAAGAAATGATGAAGTGGAATATCTAGATCTGGAATGTATTTGTATCTGCTAGATCTGTTTATGGAAGGCTTAGATCTGAGATGAGGCGAACATCTGTCTGAAGTAAAGGGTTGAATCTGAACTGAATATCTGATCTGAAGAAGTATGTAGCTCTGTAATGGTTGAAGATCCATACGCTAGTTAGCCGCAGAGGAAGCGCGTATATACGCGGCTTCTCTGAAGAAAAAGCATGTATGTGCAGTGAAGTTTGTACAGATGTATACGCTGGTTGATGTGGACGGAAGCGCGTATATACGCGACATCAGTGAAAGGAAAGCGCGTATGCAAACTAGGGTTTGCTGAAGTCTATGGTAAGAAATGTCTGATCTGTTCTGTTGGTTTACTGATATCTGTCAGTGAGTTATATGTATCTGTTTCATGGTTGACTGTGCTTAAAAGTATGGAAAGGGTCCAGTCTGAAAATATGATGAAACGTGGCCTACAAGTTGTGTTCTATTGAAGTTGTTGGATCCAGTGTGAAAATTGATGAAACGTGGTCCAAGGTGGTGCTGAGGGTCGTAGCCTTCAGTCAGGGGGTTGTAGCTCCCTTCCAGGAGAGGCTGGTAAACGAGATCAGGGGGTCGTAGCTCCCTTCCAGGTGAGGCTGGTAAACGAGAGCAAGGGGTCGTAGCTCCCTTCCAGGAGAGGCTGGTAAACGAGTCAGGGGGTTGGAGCTCCCTTCCAGGAGAGGCTGGTAAACGAGCGCAGGTGGGTGCCTGCGTGCTGGTAGGAGTCTGCACCACCACATATGTTGTAAGATGTTTTCTCTATAATAAAATATTGAAGGCTGAGCAACTGCAGCGGTGGTTTTCTCCCGACTTGGGTTTCCACCTAAAAATCCCGGTGTTCATGTGTGATGCTTTGTGTGATGGTTTATTCTGTTCTTATTGCACATGTTTACTGTTTATAGAACATCTAATGAATGAATGATGGAATGATATAAGTAAAGAACTAATGGCATAATTAGATCTCTGTGTATACGCGAGTTTGATGAAGGATATCCGCGTGTATACGCTAGTTGGCTTCAGAAAAGTAGCGTATTGGTTTTAGAGCATGAAAAAGTAAAAAGTTTGAATATGCTGTAAATACTGATTCACCCCCCCCTCTCAGTATTTTTCCCAACAATTGGTATCAGAGGAGGTCCTTCTGCAGAAGCTTGATCGCTTGAAGGAGATCCGTTGCAATGGGAAAGAAGCAAAAGAAGAAGGTTACTCCAGGAAAGAAGAAGCCTCAGAAATCATGTATAGCAGAAATTGAAGGATATGAAACAGGTATTGATCGTTGCTCTTGTATTTTACTTAACTGTATATGCAAAGGATATGATAGTGAAAGTGAAGATGAAGAAGATTCTGATCAAGCTCTACAAGTGCTCATGGCAAAGAAGCAAAAGAAGAAGGCTACTCAAAGTAAGAAGATAGCTGAATTTGAAAAAAATGAATCTGATAGTGATTGGGGTCCTAATTTTCTTATTGGTGCAAACAATGATGAAGATAGTGAGAGAAAAGTTGTGGATCTAGAAGAAGTTATCAAATATCAACAAAGAAAATTTAATGAGAAGGAATCTGCTAACAAAGCTTTGATATTTAGACTGAAAAGGATGTTCGATGATGTATATAGTCGAAGTAAAGGATATGAAGCTGGAATCATCTCTCTGCAAGCAGATCTTGAAGAATCAAATAAGAAGAATGAAGGACTTAAAGCAGAAAACGTTTCTCTAAAAATAGATCTGGAAAAATAAAAAAGGAAGAATGAAAGTCTTGAAGCTGGAATCATCTCTCTACAAGCAAAACTTGAAGAATCAAGTAAGAAGAGTGAGGAACCTCTACAATCATTTGAAAAGGAAGGACTTGAAGCAGAAATCATTTCCCTCAAAGAAGACCTGGATAAATCAAATAAGAAGAATGCAAGACTTGAAGCAGAAAACATATCTCTGAAAGAAGATCTCAAAGCATCGAAGAAGAAGAATGAAGAGCTGCAACAAACATGTGAAGTAAATGAAAATTGGTTGAAAGAAGAGATTCTAAATCTGAAGGATCAAGTAGAAGATGGAAGAAGGAAAGAAGAAAGCATGACAAAGCAATGTCAAGCCCTGGAGGTTGAGGTAAACATTCTCAAAGGTAAATTAGAAGAAAAGGTTAGACTTTTGAGGTTTCAAGATAGTACTAAGATTCTGGATAATATTCTTAGTAGTCAAAGGTCTCCTGCTATCAAACTTGGTTTTGGTTTCCAAGAAACTGTTAAAGGAGAATCTAGCTCACAAGGAAGTGCTAAAACTTCAGAGGATGACAATGCAAAACCTGAAGTGTTGAAAGAGACAGAAGGTCAACCAACAATGATGAAATCTCAAAGGAAATCATTCAATAAAGTTGAATGCTTTAAATGTCATAATCATGGGCATGTTGCAGAAAATTGCAGGAGCAGATCATTTCAGCCTCAAACAAACAGTTCCTACATAGAAAGGTACTCTGGTTTCTTCAAGGGATATTGTTTTTCATGTAACAAGTATGGACATAAAGCAGTTGATTGTAAAAGGAGGAAGATTAGAAATACTCATTATGATTCTTATGCTTATTTCTTTGGACACGTGAGATGTTATTTCTGTAACAAGTATGGACATGTAGAAAAGGAATGCAGGTTGAACAGATCTGAGAAAGTGGACAACTTTCAACACACAGTTAGGAAGTTCAAGCAAGTTTGGAAAAATATGGAGAACCGATCAGAAACGTAGGGAATTCTGACCCTGCTGCAGTCATCCGCTTCTGAAGCTGACTTTTCTTATTGACTGCAGGAATGATGTGGGATACATTATGAGATTTAGTAATGTATCATCACAGGGGGAGCAATGCATGATGACTCTCATGGTTGATTTAATTATTCTGGTTATGTTTACTTCTGACAGCGCATCTGATGTGGAAAGGACAGGTACAGGAGGTACAAGCTCAGGAGGAAATGAAGGAAGATGAAAATTTTCTATGCTTCACTTTCCATACGCGGGTTATATTAACAAAAGTCGCGTATACACGCGAGTTTCATCAGACAAAGTCGCGTATGCATTGATGATAAGAGAATTTATATGCTAGCTGAAGATCTGGAGCAGAGGCTCAGGGGGAGTAACAGTCTGATTGTTAATTACTGTATTATTGACTCTATATCAGCTTAATTTCTCATTTTTAAATAATGATGACATGATACTTGGTTACTTATGTTGAAGATTATGGATGAGTCCTGGTTGCTTGATGATGAAGAGTATTCGTTGCTGAGATGAAAGTCTTATAAATCAGAGATAAGGACAAATCATACAGAGATTGTTGCTGATGACTTGCTGATAAAGGTATTCAGGTTGCACTAGTTAAGGAGGAGCACTAGTTCAGGGGGAGCAGCAGGTTGAATACTAATGATTGCATTGTTGCCAATATGACTGCTTATTCTTGGTTATTGTGATACTCATGCTTAATGATGACTTGGTACATGGTTTATTATGATGAGATTTTAATCCTGGTTTACTGAAAAGTATCTTTTTTGTTCACACATGGATGAGTTGGAAGTCGTTTGATTCAGAAATAAATCATGCAGAGCTTTGTTACTATGGTTGAGATCTTTTGCCTACATATGTTAATTCATGTTAAATCTTGAAGATCCTGATGATATTGGACCACATGGATGATTGCTTGACACATATTTGAAGATGTTGTTTTGGTACGATAATCTCTCTTGGAAAGATTGTATTGATGTTGCAAAGAATATGAAGGCTTGGTTACTAATGTGCTTATGCAACAACCGTTGGATGACGCTTGAAGACACAACTGCACTGTTCTATCTATCTGTAGTCTAGGGAAGCATTCAAAAGAAGCTGAACACTGTCTTTTTCTCACAGAGGATCTGATCTGGTTAAATTTAGAAGATGGAATTGGATACACGGGTTTCCTGAAACACAGTCGCGTATATACGCGAGTTCATGCACAGAAAACCGCGTATGTCTGATTGCTGACAAATTTTTCTTGGAGTCAGCTCTCTTCAGCACAGCTGCAGTGCTGTTTGATGTCTCTGATACTGTTTGATATCTCTGGTGGTGTTCCAGTTCTTATAATATTGTTTCGATCTCTGATGTTTTGATAAATATGCCTTGATGATTTGTTGGTGAAAGTGTTCAGGATGGACAAACTAAGGGGGAGCCGTAGTCATATGAAAAGGATGCTTGGATGCACAGATTCAGGGGGAGAATTAGCGTTGCTGAGTATAATGCATTGTTGGCATTATGATGGTTCTGAAATATGTTCTCTTTCTTGAGGACTTTCTGGTGTTGGTCATAAATGGTCATATTTGTATTTTGTTGAAAAGGTCATGTTGAGACCCATGATGTAAAATTGTAAATTTCAGTCATGTAAGGACTTGTCAAATTTGTAAACCCACTTGGTTGGGTAGCTGAGTCAAATTTGTAAACCCACTTGGTTGGGTACTTGAGTCTCATATGTAAATCCACTTGGTTGGATATTTGATGTAAGTATGAGTCATTGGTGATAGGATATTCATAGATTCATGTACTTCATTGAAAAATATGTTTGAAGATTCAGCATGAACTCAGGGGGAGCTTGGTCACTTCAGTATATATCAGATCTGCAGAACGCTTCTTCCACATGAGGATAAAAGGGGGAGAGTATGTTGGTTTTGATTCGCCCTTTGCCCTTGATGTCAAAGGGGGAGAGTGACATGGTGTTTGAATGAAGAGAAAGAATGGTGTCACAAATGGAGAGAGTGACATGGTGTCATTGTATTCTTAATGTACCTATTTGTTGTGGTAACCAAACACCATCGTGGTTGCCATCAAGTCCAAAGGGGGAGATTGTTGGAAATATGATGCAGAGTGTTGTCCTTGATGGCAACCCACTGAATGAAGATAAAGACATGCGACTGTTGACATATGTTGTCCTTGATGGCAATCCACCTGATGAAGTTATTCTTGACTTGATGGACTTGGTAAATGATGTAAATCTGATGTGATATGATGCTTGTTGATATTATGATATTGAGTGTTGTCCCTGAAAGGCAACCCACTTGATAAAGATGATGGCAACTTACTTGATGAAGTTGTGCTTGCTAGAATATGTTCTTGATGAAGAAAATATGATGTATCTACAGTGTATACAGAAGGAAATGAAGAAAGGAATTCAGAATGTGCTCAAAGTATGATGAAAAGAGTATGTCTCTATGCATACGCGGATCTGTCTAAGGGAAGTCGCGTATGCACGCGGAAAGGAACGTTCCAAGTCGCGTATGGGAAAAAGCGCTCAAAAAGTGCAAAACCAGGGGTCACCACCATGGTATTGACCCATTGTATTGGGTAATGATTCGTCTAAATGACCCCGTCCAGGAATACCATCGGAAGTAATGTAGTTTTGGGCTCATGGTATTGTTTTGGCTCATGGTATTGAAAAAGGGGCTCATGGTATTGAGAAAGGGTAAACCTATATAAAGAGAAGAAATTCATTGTGCAAATCATGAGTGTGGGTGCAAGATGTCTGAGCTTGAATGAATACTTCTCTGTGAAGTATATCTGTATGGAAAGGGTAAAGGTTTGATGATAGATCTGAATCTATGATGCACCTATGAAGAAATGATGAAGTGGGATATCTAGATCTGAAATGTATTTGTATCTACTAGATCTGTTTATGGAGTGATTAGATCTGTGATGAGGCGAACATCTGTCTGAAGTAAAGGGTTGAATTTGAACTGAATGTCTGATCTGAAGAAGTATGCAGCTCTGTAATGGTTGAAGATCCATACGCTAGTTAGCCGCAGAGGAAACGCGTATATACGCGGCTTCGCTGAAGAAAAAGCGCGTATGCGCAGTGAAGTTTGTACAGATGTATACGCTGGTTGATGTGGATGAAAGCGCGTATATACGCGACATCAGAGAAAGGAAAGCGCGTATGCAAACTAGGGTTTGCTGAAGTCTGTGGTAAGAAATGTCTGATCTGTTCTGCTGGTTTACTGATATCTGTCACTGAGTTATATGTATCTGTTTCATGGTTGACTGTGCTTAAAAGTATGGAAAGGGTCCAGTCTGAAAATATGATGAAATGTGGCCTGCAAGTTGTGTTCTATTGAAGTTGTTGGATCCATTGTGAAAATTGATGAAACGTGGTCCAAGGTGGTGCTGAAGGTTGTAGCCTTCAGTCAGGGGGTTGTAGCTCCCTTCCAGGTGAGGCCGGTAAACGAGATCGGGGGGTCGTAGCTCCCTTCCAGGTGAGGCTGGTAAACGAGATCGGGGGGTCGTAGCTCCCTTCCAGGAGAGGCTGGTAAACGAGTCAGGGGGTTGGAGCTGCCTTCCAGGAGAGGCTGGTAAACGAGCGCAGGTGGGTGCCTGCGTGCTGGTCAAGTCTGCGCCAGCACATATGTTGTAAGATGTTTTCTCTATAATAAAATATTGAAGGCTGAGCAACTGCAACGGTGGTTTTCTCCCGACTTGGGTTTCCACCTAAAAATCCTGGTGTTCATGTGTGATGCTTTGTGTGATGGTTTATTCTGTTCTTACTGCACATGTTTACTATTTATAGAACATCTAATGAATGAATGATGGAATGATATAAGTAAAGAACTAACGGCATAATTAGATCTCTGTGTATACGCGAGTTTGATGAAGGATATCTGCGTTTATACGCTAGTTGGCTTCAACAAAGTAGCGTATGGGTTTTAGAGCATGAAAAAGTAAAAAGTTTGAATATGCTGTAAATACTGATTCACCCCCCCCTCTCAGTATTTTTCCCAACACCATACGCATCGAGGTGGAAGTTATCTATTTTATTACTGGACTCTCCCAGAGGGGGGAGCCAGTAGACTTGCATGGTAAGCCTTTGGGAGGGCTAATCGTGGAAGATTACGTCCACGTCTACTATGTAGAGGGTTCCAAGAAATTTGGAAATCAAATAGCTATCAAAGATTTAAGAGACTTACACATGAAAATTCTCCTTTTTACCATTGGCAGGGTAGCGGGATCTGCTTCCCTACACTAGGCATCCAGGACTCAAATGAGTATAGAAGTGGAATGCTTAACTCCTTTATATGATTGGTGCACAGCTCTACTGATGAACATGAAGCAACAATTGAATTCTATCCAAAAAGTAAAGACAAATTTTTTTGGATATGGTACAATCTTGATGACATTCTTCTTCGAGAAGATTCCTGGGCTGAGACCCAAAGTGATCTCTTCTATCAGCAACCCAAGAGATCCAAGAATTGCCCGATGGGCTGACTTGATGAAGAGATTGGGGGGAAGTGAAGTTCCCCGAACCACTTGGGATGATGAGTTCTTCCAATGGTGGTGAGAACAAATCATCGCCGTGGAAGACTATCCCTATGCCGGGATGGATTTTCGTGGTGATCCAGACCTCGTCATTCCACCTGGCGCGGCATGGGGTATAGTCGATAAGTTTGCAATTTTTGACTTATATAGTTTTTTGGATTTTTCAATATGTATAAAAAAATGTGGAAAAAAAACATGTTTTTGATTGGATTCAAGATGAATTACAATTTTAAAATGATCATGATACAGATATTGGACCAATTCGACCTGAAGGTTACCCACGACATAAGCATCGCAGAGGCGAGGCGGATACAGTAGATCCAGAAAGGACCCTCCAGTCTGTACAGAGGAACTTGGAGGGGTTAACCCACCAAGTACCTATGGCTGCAGTGGAAGATCTGCCTGAAGCCATCCAGAGATGGGTGGTAGGAGTACCTCGTGACTGGGTACGGTTATTCCGCCAAGTTGCCACCATGATCGTGTTCTATAGGAACACAAATTCTGGGCAGGGACCACAGGAGTAGATAGATATGATATATCAGATGACTATATATTTTTTGAGACTGAACATGATTGGGCATAAGCCCAATTTTTTGTATGACCTATGAATCCAAAATTTTGTATAGTTTTGTGAACATTCTGATGATATATATAAAACGATTATTTGATGTGATGAGACAAATGTATAAAAATGTCTGATGCTTTTGATGATTAAATTTTATTGTATGGAATGATTAATATGCCAATCAATTGCTTGATTAGCTAATGATTCTGCCATCCAATTTTCAGCTCGAGGAATATGAATGAAAGTTAAAAATTGAAATGATCTTTGTAACAAACGTACCCTCAAGAACAACCGGAGTAAAAATGGATCTTGAACCCGATAAGTATTGTTCAACTGCGACACCACCATCTGGGAGTCCAAGAAAACTACCAACGAATCAACACCCAAAGATATTGCCTCCGAGAGTAGATAAATAACTGCAGTGTATTCTGCTATATTATTGGAAGCAGGACCAATGCAGACCCCTCTTGATACTAACAGCTGACTGGATGGATAATGAAGCACCCAAGCCGTGGAAGCCAAGTTCTGGGTGTGTCTACTAGCACCATCGGCGAAACCAAAATGACTCATAACATTCGACACAACCTTCCAAAGCAGATAAAAAACATCACCATCCCATCAAAGATCGAAAAAGAACCAGATATGTACAAAGTAAAACTACTATATACAAAAGCAAAATGTCAGGCCGAAGCCTAGGCATAATACTTTTTCAAATAGAGCCCATTTTTGGGCTCTGGGAACTCGTTTCCTTCAAAATCAACCAAGGTATATGCTCCTTTTTAAGGACTTTTTTAATGATGAAGGGGCCATACCACATAGACTTAAACTTTCCTACCCCCAGGGCATCTTTTTCTTGGGCATAGACCAAAACAAGGTCACCTTCCGAAAAAACCCTAGGTTTGACTGCTTTATCATACTGAACTTTAACTCGGTTTTTATGCACTTCATTCATCGTGGCGGCATCTCGACGCTGCTCATCGAGATGTTCCAAATGAAGGAGACGTTCTTCAAGACTAGAAGTGTCAGGAATAAGTTCAACAACTAACTTAAGAGAAGGAATCTCACATTCAATGGGAAATATAGATTCCAACCCGTGAACTAGCTGAAACGGAGTAAAGCCAGTTGCAGTTTTCACTGACGTCCTGTATGCCCAAAGTGCAGGATATAGCATAATATGCCAGTTGGATCGAGCTTTATTGATTGTCCTTTGAAGAATTGTCTTCAAGGATTTATTCACGGCTTCCACTTGCCCATTGGCTTGAGGATAATGCGGAGATGAATGCTCCTACCGGAAACCTAATTTTAGAGCTAACTCAGCCATCATGCTATTCTGAAAATGACTGCCATGATCAGTGACAATCTCTCTAGGAATACCAAAACGAGCAATAACCTAGTTGAAAAGAAAAAGAGTTGCAGTCTCACCATCATTCCCAAAAGTAGGCATAGCCTCGACCCACTTCGTAAAGTAGTCTACTGCTACAATAATGTACTTGTGACCTTTAGCCGAAGGTGGGTTACAAGTAGTATAATCAATACCCCACTTTGTAAAGGGACCGACAATAATGACTGGAAAAATCGGAGTTGGATGAGCACACATTTTTCGAGTATAAACTTGACACGGATGACACTTTTTGACCGATTCCATACAATCTTTGAAAATCAAAGGCCAAAAATACCCAACACGCAAGATATTTTGGGTTGTAACAGGCCCAGATAAATGACCACCACAAGCTCCACTGTGGCAATCATTCAGCACAGCCTCAGCTTCTTCGAGAGTTAAGCAATGTCTCAGGATTGAATCAACCCCTCAACGGTATAAAGCATCACCAATGATCAAGTAATTCTTAGCCAAGTGACGCAACTTACGGCGCTCATCTTTCAAAAAAGTAGAGGGAAACTTCACAGTCTGAAGATACACAATGATATCTCCATACCAAGGATCCCGTGGAGAGATAAGAAAAAAATGTTCATCCGGGAAGGATGCATCATAGACTATCTCTTCCCCACAGGGAAAATTGGAGATCAATTCCGCGAAAACCAATGATTTCTTGGACTTGGCAGACATAAACTCAAGACCAAATTCCTGCAAAATCACAATCCATCTATTGTATTTGCCCCTAATCACTCGCCTATTGAGGACAAAATGAAATGGGTTGGCTGCTGCCAAAACATAATTTTTTCGTAGAAGAATATAATGCCGGAGTCGCTGCACAGCATGAACAACTGCTAAAGCTAACTTTTCTATCGAAGTATACCGGATCTCAGGACCTACCAATCCTCGACTAATATAGTATATAACATGCTCTACAAGAGCATCATCTTCCTGAACCAAAACCATACCAATGGTAGATTCTGCTGCTGCAAGATACAAAAGGAAATCCTTGCTATAATCAGGTGGACTCAATAAAGGAGCAGAGGTCAATGATTTTTTCAAAGCATCGAATGAGCGTTGAGCGAAGTCATCCCAAAGAAATGGAACTCCCTTCTTCAACAATCTCATAAATCCCTTGGTAACTTCAGCATAATTTACAATAAATCTCCGAAGAAAATTAGCTTTTCCTTGTAGACTTTGAAGTTGACGAATAGAGGACGAGGAAGGCAACCGAAGTATTGCCTCAACCTTGAAGGGATCTACTCTAATCCCTTCCCTAGACACAATAAATCCCAATAACTGACCAGATGTAACCACGAAAATGCACTTGTTCGGATTCAACCTAATCTTGTAGAAATGACATCGTTCGAATACTTGATGGAGGTGAGCAGGATGATCCATCCTCTTTCGAGAATGAGCATCTAAATCATCCAAATATGCCTCGATAAGCTGTTTGATGTTGTGGAAGGCGTATGACATGGCCCGCTGAAACGTAGCCCCAGCATTTTTAAGACCAAAAGGCATCTTCTTGTAAGCAAAAGTACCCCAGGGACAAATAAAGGCAGTCTTATGCTGATCTTTAGGATGGATTGTAATCTGATTATATCCGGAGAAACCGTCCATGAAGGATAAAATTTAGTTACCAGCACACTCATCGATGATCTGATATATAAATGGTGTGGGGTAATTATCTTTAGGACATGCTTTATTAAGGTCTCTGAAATCAATGCAAACTCAAATTGTTCCTTATTTTTTATCCACGGGAACAGGATTTGAAACCCATTCAGTCAAAGGAACAGGGAAAATGAATCCCGCCTTAAGCAGCTTCTCCACCTCAGCTTTGATAGCCGCTGCCTTCCTAGGATTGACCAGACGAAGTTTTTGCCTCACCGGCTTAGCATTTTCATAAGTCTTGATCTTATGCTAGACAATAGATGGATCTATACCAGGAATTTCCTCATAAGACCAAGCGAATACATCCCTATACTCTTTAAATAGATCGGTGTAAATCTGAATCTCTTTAGGGGAACATTCAGCTTCGATGAAGACATTCTCTATAAGATTGGGATTCCTGGAAATGTTCACCGGGATAGTTGGAGAAATCACAGCCATATTCCCTTCAGCATATACCTGTGTTGGTGCTAAAGGGTTCAGGACTGGGTGAACAGGACCAGGAGACGGAGGACTTGGAAAACTCGTTTCAACTTCGCTTAAATTAGGTAAAAAGTAATACCGATGATGCAAATCATCCCACGGTCTATCTATACCAGTCATAGCTTCCAGGATGGCCTCTTCAGATGGAAGAGTGGTATCAAGGCAATCCTGGGCCGAAGAAGAACTGAGTGTCCAAGCCGGAGCCACATCTCCATCCAAATCTTCCGGTGAAAGAGGAGCTGGGATGGACTAGACTGATAAGTAATCTCAGTTGCAGACATTGGAAATGTCATTCCACCCACTTGACCTTCCGCTAATGTGGCGGTTGGGGAAGGTAAGGTCCAAGGGTCCGAAAAATAATGAGTTCTGAAGAACTCTCTTCGAAGAGGAGCCCCGGAGGATGAAATTGCATTTATATGAACAGTAGGAGGAGGAATATCAAAAGTACCCATCAAGGAAGAATACATTCCAACCCTTAAATTCTCAACAGGCGCCTTAGTATTATCCAACTTAGGATTAGTTGAGTCAGTAGATGCATTCGGGTCTACAGGAGGACAGTCCAGTTGGTCCACTGTAACAATCCTCCCTTCGTGAGGGAAACAAATAAACCAAAACAAAGAAGATGCAATGGCATCCATCTCATAAATCTAGTTTCTCCCCAACAGAAGGTTGTAGTCCAAGCTTGCATCAACTATCTCAACCTCTATATTTACAGTTTTTCCCCCAACACATATGGGCAAAGCTGGGACAATACCATGCGGTCTGTGAGAATGACCATCAAACGCAGTCAAAAGAGTAGCAGATGGAACAAATGCGGGAGATCCAATTCCCTTCCATCATGTGAGAGACATCACACATGTGGAAGCACCCTCATCAACGACCATCCGAAAAATATTTCATTTCTGGTACGATGATTTAATATGAAAAGCAATATGATGGGGGAGTCTCTTTTTAAAATTAGTCGTATCGAAAGTAATCATAAGAGAGTTCTTTGGATCAACAGCCCCAATGGCAGTGAGCAGAGTGCTGCACTGAGAAGGACAAGACTGGAGCACCTCAAGAGCCGACATGGCACAAGGACTCTGTGCCAGATCTTCCACAATAGAGTAGTTCTGGGCAGCCCTAGCATTTGGATTAATCATTGTATGCTTAGTAGATGCTTTTGGCATCCGAGGTACAGGCTCAATAGTAGGCCTCGTAATATGAAGCGGCTCAGTAGCATCATGAGCACCCTTAGCTTTCGAAGACTCTTCTTCTCCATAATCACGGGATCTCAAGTGACATCCACGTGAGCACTCATCATGTATATGTTTGATGGAATTTCCCCTTCCTGGGTGCCCCCAGAGGAAGCCCCAGTATTTTGATTCGCGCTAACAACTAGCTGTTGCCCTTGGGGAAAAGGGTTTGTCAACACAGCCTGGGAACTGGAAGAACCCTGCTGAGCTAACAAGTGTTGCGCATCCTGAATTTTAGGGCAAAGGTGAGTAAGACGGTCTCCAACACATAACTTGCATGGAAACTTTACTTTCTTTTTATTCTTTGGACCCTCACCAACATGCTCGTTGGTTTTATTCGCATTACCCTTCCCATTCTTACCCTTTTTCTTATTATTCCATCCTTTCTTCTTCCCTTCTGATTGTTGATTTCCTTTGGGATCAGAAGTTTGGACGGCATTTACCGACAAATATTGGGAAGGCGATGACTCAGCAGGCACAGCTTGACCAGAAGGAGCAGATTATATAGACAACTGCTGCAATTGAGTAAGCAGGTTAGCTGCACCACTATTGGTCGACCCAATAAGTCCATCACCATGAGGACCGGGCTTAGTCTTGGATAAATCTAATTTGGAGCGAGGAGCATTGGGAAAATATTTATGAATGACTCCAGACTGAGAATATATCAATTCCAGCTGTTGAGCCCTAGAAATAGCCTGTTCCTTAGAAAATACCCCAGACAGGGATACATCTTTAGAGATATCCTACTGCAGAGATTTCAAAAACCATTCCAAAAGGAATTCTCCTGGAATATGAGCTTTAATAAGCCTCTTTCTTCTCCGCCATTCCTGAATATGGTCAGAAATGTGGGTTGCGTCGTCCTGCTTAAAATTAGCTAGGAGTTCAGTCCCAATGTCATAACGGACGAGCAACTGGAAATGATTTAGAAATGTAATAGCCAGATCTCCAAATTTAGCAAAAATGCCCCCAGTTAACTCAATATACCACTTGGCAGCATTTCCAGTTAAGGTGCGTTGAAACAATCTCAACCTAATCAAATCATCGATCAGGGAGTTAGAAGAGCACCATAAATGGAAGGTGGTGATATGGTCGGTCGGGTCCTCTCCATTCTTGCCTTTAAACTTTGGAATGTCTGAAGGTAGTTTGGTGGGAACTGGAGGCCACCCCGGACTATACCGGATCGGATCATTCATCAATTTCAACAGATCTAGCAAGTTTAATGTTGCCAGAAAAGGTAAACGAGGCAGAGCCTGAGGATTCCATCCTTGATGGGATGAATTCCCTACATTCTGAAAAGAATACCCTGGATTTGATAAGGCACCAGGTTGCCAAAAAGAACTCGTAGAAAAAGGAGAAGAACCTCCTCCCAACGCAAAGTTACCAAAGACCGGACCAGTTCCCCCTCCTGAAGTATTGAATGAAGAGGAAAGCCCCTGATAGGGGTTCCAGGCATTAGAAAGAGGGAAAAAATTCTGATAAGCACTCGACGAAGGGAAAGAAGTATTCCCTTGGTGACCAGCGTAAAACTGATTCCCTGCCCCCGCTGTAGTGAATACAGGGTTCCAACCTGTAAAAGTAGTCGAATTCTGACCACCAGACCAAAGGTTGAAACTCTGAGTCTGAGAAGTAAATGGAAAAGACCCTAAAGAAGGATTCGAACTAGGAATATGCACAGTTCCAAAGGGGAACCCTTGAAAGGAAGCTGATCCACTAGCCATGGAAGACATGGGTGTAGATCCAGCTGCAGCAGCGGAAAAGGAAAATGAAGGAATCCCAATAGTGTGCATTCCAAAACAAAAGGGACCAGATTGAGAAGCATGTGCTTGGGTGAAACCAGAGCCAAACACAGTAGTACTAGAAACAATCGAAGATATAGCAATAGTGCCTCCTCCTTCAACTGAAGCAGGAGTCTGAATGCCTGCAGCACTCACAGCAGAAGCCGCGTTCCTAGTCATGCCCATCGAAAGGTATGAATAATATGGAGGATCTTCTGGTCTTGCAGACTCAGGTCCAATGTATTAAACAAAGAACAGATAATCAGGAGGAAGAGGAGATGGAAGTGACTCAGAGGGTTGAGGTACTTCCTCTACTTTTACTTCTTCTTCCTGCGAAAACAAGACTCTCGAGGTGAGCAGAACGCTCCTCTCGGAACCAACACCAGAGCCAATGACAAAACCTTCAATCCCTTGTGGAGGATCTCTCTCCACTGCGTCAGATGCCACAGGGTGATATTAACCTGCTAAATTACTCCTACGCCTTCTTGAAGAAGGCTCTGGACTCTCGGGAGATAACCCCCGGATTCTCCTCGATCGACGAGGTGCTTGATCAGCCACTTTAAAAAATTTTAATTAGACTCAAAAAAGTATAAAGCTAGGCAAGATAGGAGCAAAGAGCACTCACTACAAAAAATCCCTGAGATACAATCAAGCAAATAGCCTTCAGGTATTTCTACTCCGGGTGATTAGGACCGGACACCAAAATACAAGAGAGCGAAGAATAGGACCTCCTGAAAGTAGTCTGGGATAATTACGGCCCAGTTCTACTAGCGAAGGTAACAGAAATAGTTACGCTGACCTCCTAACAACAGCCTTTGCCGGCACAAGTACCCAAGCTTCGCAAGGGCACCCCCCATAAGTACTGCTAGAAGTGATACGACGTCTGCCTCAGGTACCACAGGTATTCCCCCCCGCAGTCACCTATGTGGAACCTAGGAATGGAAACTATGGGCATCAATCCATGTCAGAAGCCGGGCGGAACAGTCTTGAGGCAAGATCCAGCAAATCAGAGAGGGGGTATCTCTCTTCTTGGCCTTCACTTCCCCTCGCGCTTGAGAGCTTTCCCGGTCCACCTAACGGAGTTGGATTTCGCTCAATTAATCAACTTCTATGTTTTAGTTTGAGCGGCCTTGGAGAGTTAACTCTCCACTCACCTAATCCAAGGCCCTACAACCTAGCTAGTTGGTGTATGACACTTAATAAAAAACTTGCTAGTTGTTTTTAAATTATATCACTTATTTTAATCGGCTGTTATATTAAGTCAAAGGGATATGGAAATGAAACTCGTGGTGTTTTGTGACGCAGAAAAGAAATTAATGAAAACCAAACTACATGCAAATGTAGTAATTGCCTTTCGATGAAAATAAATTTCTACACAGGTTCTACGAGACTAATTTTTTTTTCCTTTTCAGATAACAAACTTCACACTCGAAAAAAATATGAAAAAGACTAAATGCTTAAGTGCACCTGATGAAAATAACTAAAGAGCATGCAAATTATAAGATGAAAAAATCTACTAAAGCAGAGAGAAATTTCCCAAAGATCCTTCAGTTTTATCTCTTTTTGGTTGTCCACAAAGCTAGTTCCCAAAATCAGAAACTCTCAGTATAAAGACACCAAAATATGCTTGAAACAAGAGGAAGAAACCAATGACAGTTCCTTTCCAAAATCAAGTAAAAAACTAAAGGCAAGAAATATCAACAAAGCTTCAAAAGACGTAAGGAAACGAAAACAAAAATGCCAAACAAAAGCAAATAAGAAAAAAAATGCTTTTGAGCTTTTGAATTTTATAAAAAAGAAGAGCTCGAAGAGACCAAGAAGACTATCAAATCCCAAGCCAAAAAACTCTGAATTTCAAGCAAAACTTCAAAAATGCTCCAAATATTATAGGGCTACTTAGTAGTAAGATTTATATGAGCAAAAGAAGACAATAAACTCAGTAACTCAGCCCAGAATAATAGTACAACCTTGCTGCAAACAAAAAACTTCAAAGAACCAAGAAAGACTCTTCAAAAAATTGCAACAAGACCTAGTCAAATGAACTCAAGAAAACTAACCAAAAGCAGGAAAAAATCCAAGCGCAAAGAAAAACATAAAATGAGGAAAGAGTATATGAGCAAAAGCTCTATGTTCTGATTAAGTAGAACAGCTAAGAATCCCTAGAAAGAGATCTTGGTACTCGAACCAGAAATGCAAGCACTAAAAAACAAGATTTGCCTAATAAGCCAGTCTTCAACCAAGAGAGAAAAAGACCAATAACCACTATCAACCCAATCCAGAGACTCTAAAGACATTGCAGGAACAGGTCTCCACAGGAAGACAAGACTAAAAAGTCAAGAAATCAAAAATTTCAAAATTTTCCCAGGCATACGCTACTTGACAGTTTTGAAACAAGCATGCATACGCGACTGTGTCAAAGGAAACCTGCATATACGTGACTTCCTTTGAAGAAAAATGCGTGTATACGCGTCTGTGTATAGACAAAATCGTGTATGAAAAGGTAAATAATGAAAAATAAAAAAGATCAAGCCTGGATAAAGAACCGGGTCTTCAGTTTGACTGGGAAAAAGTTAACTGGATTGGAAATAATAGTTAAAACTGTTGGAAACCTTTCAAACAGCTGAAACCACCCAACAGGGGAATCACAAGAATGTGATCCCCAGCGGAGTCGCCAGTTCTGTTTCGGGGAAAAACACCCTAGAGGTTTGTTGGGTCAAAACCTCCACAGATCAGGGCATGCTATTCAAGAAGGACTCACACAACCACACTTGTATGATAAAAACTAGATAACATCAATAGTAGAACTCACCCGTAATCCTAAATTTGATGTAGATCCCGCGGGGTCCAAACCCCCAGCAACCCTTCTTCCTCCTTAACCTGAAAACCAAGAAGAAACGTGCACGGAAATCTAGTTTCACAACATATGATTACCCTAAATGTCAGTTAAAACCATGTGAAACATCATATAAACAATAATAAATGCTTAAATAATAATCTTTTCACATATACAAGCAGATATTAACACGTGACTTCAGGAACAAGATGGTTCTTCTTCATTATGAATAGCATGTACAGTAATAAAATGTGGAGGGATCACCTAAATCCTTCCACGATCTTTGAACAGACCGTCGTCTAGATCCGTCCTGCCCTTGCCTTGCTAAGATACTTTCAAGACTTGTGCACTCGAGATGGAATATAAATTTATGAACATCTCTAGGAAACAAGGGTTTCCTGTAAAAATCTGGGAAAGTGCAGGAGGCACGGGAATTCAGACTTGAATTGGGATTCCAACAGAGTATAATATCTATAAAATTTCTCTCTCCCTTAGGCCATGCACATGAGGGGATTTTATACTCCCTCAAAGTAGTTTCAATCAGTTGGAAACAGTTGGCCACGTGCTGGGGTGGTTTAACTACTGGAGTAACCATCAACCCAGCCCGAAAATAGGGAATTTTCATATATTTTTTAATGATTTTAATGGCATACGTGGAAAAGTACATGTGGACTCGCGTATACACGCGGAAAATTTTGGGCATACCCGCGTATGGTATTTTTAACACTGTTTTTTATGAATTTTATTCAAGTCTGTGGGAATGGGTGCCCAAGGCCATAGAGACAATCATGAATCACATGAGGGTGAAAAATGATGCTGGAGAAAACCTTGGAGGAGGGCGAATCACAAGGCCCTGTTGTTTGAAGCAGAGCCTAGACCCCATTCATATTTAGTTAATACATCTCCATTACCGTTGCAAATAAATCCTCCAACCCCAGCCATTCCTGGGTTGGACTTGGAGGCTCCATCAAAAAAGAGATAATGGGTATTGCAGTTCCTGAGCCATCGAGAAAATTCTTCTTCTTTCATCCTAATTTTCCAGCTATATCTGGAGCTGTCTCTGCTATTGGGATTACTTCTGTTTTGTTCTATGTTGCTTCTGTCTAGAATATGCCGTATGTAATTCCTTTCTTCTACATTTAGATCCAGCACCTTCAAATTCCCATGACATTTTGTGGACAAAGCTTCCAAGTTGAGATTCCAAGCTTTGTTATAGAGTTTTATTACATTAGTTTCTTTACCTTTGAAGATCATACTATTTCTTGCTAACCAGATGTTCCAAAGAAGGGTACAGGGCAAGGCATTCCAGACCCTTCAAGCTGTGTTGTTTGCTTTTTTCCCCACCGGTAGCTTTTTTTCCATATGTGCAGCACTTCAGATATGCTAGTGCCAGGTGCCCAAGGGGGATTGTGGCTCCGAAAAGCTTCCTTCCAGCAAGCTGAGGCAAAGGGACAGTCTATAAATAGATGTTGGCTTGTCTCTTCTTTATTTTGGCAATTTGGACAGTGAGATGGCCCATTTATTCCTCTCTTTCTGAGGTTCTCTGCGATGAGGGCTTTCCCTCTTAAGAGGATCCATAAGAAGAATTTGATTTTTGGGAGAGTTTCTACCTTCCAAAAAAGTCTCCAATGTGCCCAGATAGCCAGGGGATAATCATTGATGCAGATCTAATGATAATCAGCCTTAATAGTGTAGATTGTGCCTGAAGGGTCCCATCAAAAGTCATCAGCAAGGTAGCGTTTGGAAGGTGCTATACCATGAAGATAAAATTTCAGGTTGTTGAGACTAATTTCTGTGTCTGCTGGTATGTGAGGGAAGGTCCAACCTTTCCAGGTATGAGAGTGGGCTTCCCATTGAGAGATCTGATCCAGAGTTTGTATCCCAACACTGTTGAAAAGTGCTAGAATCTGCTGAGTACCAGGCCTTCGACTTATGGGTTGTTGCCCCATAATTTTGTCTTCCCCAATTCTTATGTAGCTACCACCTTTGGGCACTTTGGAAGTGTTTTGTTCAAGAAATGGTATAGCTTTCTTACACGTCCTCTAGATTTTTTAGCACGCTCTGTTAGGAAGCTCATGATCCAAAAGTTGATGCCTTGGATAGCTGAGATATTTTTTTTCTAGAACTGTCTTCTACCAAGCATTCCTGCCAGAAATGAGTCTCCAAACCAGCTTGCCAGCAAAGGCAGGGTTTAGGAAATTAGAGGATCTGATTCCCAACCCTCCATTCTCACATGGCTGAGTGACCTGCTTCTAGCTTACCAAGTTATATATATTTTTTCTCTGTTCTCCCTCCTTTCCAAAGAAAGTGACGAAGGAGAGCATCCATTTTAATATGAAAATTGGCAGGGGCTTGTATGAGAGTAAAACAGTACAAGGGCAGGGAGGAGAGGCCTGCTTTAAGAAGAATTATGCGCCCTACTGGATTAAGCCAAGAGGTGCCCCAATGTTGTATCTTCCTTTTCATCTTATCGATAATAACTTCCTAGGCTACAACTTTCAAGTTTCCGACACTCACAGGCATGCCCAGATAAGTAAAATGCTCCCAATCCAGCTTACATGGAACCCTAAAAATAATAGAAATCCTATGGAGAACTTGTGCCGAAGTGTTCCACCCATATATACAGCGCTTAAGATAATTTATCAGTCCTCCAGAATAGCTCATGTATTTATCTAGGAGAGCTTTGAAACGGCGGGCTATGATGTTTGAAGCTCCCCCCATTAGAAGAGTATCGTCAGCAAACTGAGAGTGATTGATGTTCTTGACTCCATTATCAAATTTGATCCCAGTGATGAGGCCCATGCGACGATTGTAATCTAGAGCTCTACTAAAAGATTCAACCATCAAAATAAAGAGATAAGGTTAGAGGGGAAAGCCTTGTCTAAGACCTCGAGAAGATTGGAGGGGTGGTCCAGGTCTGCCATTAATAAGAGGGGAGATCCAAGGTCCTGTGATGCAGGATTTGATAAGGCTGATAAAGGATGTGGAAAATCCCATTTTTTCGAGCACAACAATTAGGAAGGAATGCCTGACATGATCAAAAGCATTGGCTGAGTCTAACTTTAAGATGAAACCTTTCTCATTTCTGGTTTGACTGGAGTGGATAGCCTCTTGGACAAGAAGGATGGAGTCCGAGATTTTCCTATTGGCCAAAAAACCCCCTTGATTTTCAGAAATGAGAGAGGGGAGGATAGGTTTTAGGCGAGTAGCCAAGATTTTCGTCAAGATTTTATATGATGAGTTACACAACGATATGGGGCGAAAACGAGAGAAGGTCAAAGGTCGATTTTCTTTAGGGATAAGAGCAAGGTGGGTTGCATTAGTGAATCCTCCTATTTTGCATTTGCGTTGGATCCATCTTAGCATCTTGACAAGGTCTTTTTTAATTACGCCCCAGTATGTTCTATAGAAACAGATTGAAAAGCCATCAGGGCCTGGGGCTTTATCTGGCTGAAGAGCCCAGATGGCATCATATATTTCTTCTTCATTGATTTCCTTAGTCAAATCTGCAATAATATCCTCATTGATTCCTTTCGGCATGTGCTGTGGGAGGTCTGAATAATCCTCTGTTTCCTTTGTCTCACTTAAAAGAGTGATGTAATAGGCTGAGGCATTTTTCTTGATAGCTTCTTGGATTTTTTGAGGGCAGCCTTCCTCATCATTGATCATGGTGACATTATTTCTAACTTTCTTGACAGTTGCTTGCTTATGGAAAAAGGCTGTATTTTTGTCTCCTCCTTGAAGCCGAAGTTGTCTTGACTTAATTCTCCACTTCTGTTCTTCTTCTTTATTAACCCATTACAGCTGATAATATATAGCACTTTCTAAAGCTTTATCCTCGTGGGACAGTCCGTTCTCCTCTATTTTCCTATGGTTTTCTTTCAATTTATTTTTTAGCTCAACTTTGGCATTTTCTAGTTCTTTGTAATGCTGCTTCACCCATTCCTTCAAGGCATGTTTTGTATTTTTCAGTTTGCATTCCCAAATGAATCCCAGTGATCCTTCTATGTGATGCTGCCAAGATGTTTTGACAATCTGATCCACAATGGGATTGCTGCGCCAAAGAGAGTTATATTTGAAAGGCAACGGCCCCAAAAGACAATGTGCTTCAAGGACAATGCTAATAGGGTAGTGATCGGAAGCTAAATAAGGCAGGATTGCAGCATGAGCAGTGGAGAACTCAGAGAGGAAATAAATGTTTACCAGAATTCTGTCAAGGCGCTCCATTATGTTATCTCTGCCCAGCCTGCGGTTGTTCCAAGTGTACCTCCGATTTTTTGGGATAATATCTACTAAATCACACTCTTGCATGATGTTTTCCAGCTTTGCTCTGTAAGGATCATGTGTAAAAATGCCTCCTCTTTTTTCATTGGAGTGTAATATAAGATTAAGGTCTCCCCCAAGGATGATATTTCTTTTTTCTTCAACTTGGATGTCTTCTTGTAGTTTGGCCCAACACTGCTCTTTGTCTCTGAAATGGTTTGGTGTATAAATGTTATAAATGACTATTTTCTTGTGCTCTGCTTGCTTTTCTAATATGACTTTGACCCAGTATTGATTGATAGTATTGGATGTGCATATCAAAATATTTTTGTTCCACATAGTGGTGATACCACCAGAAGCTCCTCTTGCTTCACATATATGTCCCTCATAATGCCTGAGATGTTCTATAATTCTTGTCATCTCTTGCAGTCTTTTATTTGTTTCCTGAATCATTACAATTCCTGGCTTCTCATGGTCTATAAGATCTTTCAGGGCAACAATTTTTGAGGGGTGTCCCAGTCCCCTACAATTCCATGATATAAATTTCATCATTGAGTATTTAGGTTTCAGAGAGATGCTCGTCCCCCTTGCTCCTTATGTGTTGTTTATTTGCTATTTTGACCCAGTATATAAGTTTCTATGGGATTTTTTGTTCCCATGGAAATTTCTTTTTGAGCATTTTCATCCCTTTGCTTTTTTCTTGATTTCCTGCCAGGTCCTTTTTTTTGGGACTCTTGATTGACTCCATGCTCTTTCGAGGAGCTTCTAGTAGTTCGGGGTGGGGGGGCGGTCCGGAGAATGGGAGGGAGAGGATTGAGAAAAGGAGAAAAGGATGGGGGGTCATTTTCAAGGGGGATTAGGGGGTCATTTTCAGGGAGAGAGAGGGCGTCAAAGGGATTTGAAGAGATTAGGGGAGAACCAGAGGTTGGCCCCGGGGTTGGGAAGATGGGTGGGTCGAGAGAAGAGGAGGGAGGAGGGATAGATGAGGAGGAAGCTTTGGGGGGAGATGAAGGGGGATTAGGCTTGGGAGGGGCAGATTTGAGAGGAGCCTCTTCATAGTTTTCTTTCAAGCTAGAGGCAGTCTTCTTTTTTTTTACAGTTTCCCATTGCTCCTCAGATTGAGCAGTTTCATCATTAACTAATTTAGAACAACGATTGGAAAAATGGCCGTATTCGTGACATACCTTGCATTTGAAGGGAATTTGTTCGTAGTCCAGTTGCTGAATATGCGTCCATTCGTCCACATTTAGTTTGATTTCTTCTGGAAGACCCTTGCCGAGATCAACTTCAACACATATACGCGCACACGCCTGCATATTATCCTTGGGCTCACTCTGATCAATGTATTTTCCAACAGCATTGCCGATGGCTTGAACCGAGTCATCTCCCCAGCAGTGGAGCGGGAGATGCGGAAGACGAACCTAGACCGGAACAACATTAGGGACATCCAGCTCAGGATCGAAGTCTGGAGTCCATTTGTTCAGATACAAGCCACGAGAGTCCACGAAATACGGCCCATTTCTGAAGATTAAGTCCTTGTCTGCTCTAGATTTGAAATGGAAAGTGTAATAACCTTTTCCACAGAAAAAAATGGAGATTTTACCATTAACTTTGTCTGCCCAGTTTCTTTCGATCCATCATTGAACTGTTTTCGGAGAAGGCCGTAGGCCAGTGAACTGACCTATGAGCCCCCTTTTAGCTAAAGAGAGTGCAGCCATTCGAGGAAGTGTAGGAGGGAGATCGACCTCTTGCAACCCCATCCAACTTCTTAACAAACTTGGACAACGCAGGGCGAGTTCTCTGAGGCTGTAGGGATTTGACCAATGCAGAAAACACATCTGCTGCAAACTGATCAACACAGCCCTCCGTAGCAACATTCAGAGAGGCCATGGAAGGCCAGAGGCCTCGCGCAAGAGGGAAAAGACCAGCAGTCAGCTGCTAGGTCAAGGAAACGCGTACTCATGTCATTGATTTGGTTATGAATTGTCACAATTTATGACCAAATATACAAAAAAATATATGACTATATCATCACCCAAGAAAACTCATTAATGACCAAAGAAATATGACCAAAATGTTGGTCGTGTTATAAGATACTGTAAATTAGCTACTAATAGTCATATATATGCAAATTTTAGTCATCGTTTAAAACCAATTAATGACCGAAGAAATATGATTAAATTTTAGTTGTGTTATAAGATACTGTAAATTAGCTACTAATAGTCGTATATATGCAAAATTTAGTCATCATTTGTAGTCACAAATTTATCATTTGCAGTAGTCATTTATTCATTATATAAACGACTAATTTATTAGTTTATATTCATTTCATTTACTTTTATTAATAATAATTATAAATGACTAATTTAGTTGTATATTCATTTTATTTGTGTTCATAATTAATCGATATAAACTACATTTTTAATAGTTTTAGATTGATTTTATGTGTTCATTATTAATCAACATAAATTAATTAGTATGATTTTGCAACTAAATTTTAAAAAAATGTCATACAATTTAAATGTTCATCTAATATGAAAATGCAAAGTTACATATGTTAATTACAATACCAAGTAATATCAAGTGCAACTATAAATAATTCCAACCACAAATTATATTATATAAAATGTTAAGTATTACAATATGAGTTTCCAACTTAATATTGGTTGGAGTACAATTCACAGATAAAATATTTTTCATCACTTCAAAACATTATCATTATCTTGCCAAGCTGGAATTGCAAGTGAATTCTCCAACTCTGAAAACTTGACCATTAGTCTTTATCTGTGTGTCTTATTCGGGATATTGGCTCTATGGGTACCACTAGACCAATACACTTATCTATTTTTTTCACTCTAGTGTTATTGTTCCCCTCTTTATTAAATCCTTGCTTCTTACCATCAATAATGAGTCCATTTTCTGAAAAAAAAAAAAACAAAAAAAAGTTACAATGCAAAGTATAAGACACGAAATTCGATGAACACTGGAATATAAGATAAAGTAGACTATAAAGGATTTATACAATATATACCTCAACATCAGAGATATTTTTAATGTCATTTTCAAGAAACTCGAATAATTTTTCTTTATTTGGGAAATAGTGGCCACTATGTAGCCAGATGACCGATATATACTGATCAGGAGCTCAAGTCCAAGCCATGGAAAAAAAAACTCAAAATTGAAAATGTTTAAAATTGGTTGAAACCAAGATGGTTTCATAGGTCTCATCTTCCTAATTCTGGCGCTGTAAACGGTTCGAAAAATGGACACCGTATGAAGAATTTATTGCACTTTTAGTGGAGTGGGTCCGGCGGAGCACGGAGGGGCCAGCCCTCCTCCCATGGAACCTCATCATATGATCAGTGTGGGAGCTTAATGATTAAGAGCGCTTAAGGAGCATAATATCAAGTTTAATATCTAATTAAGCTTCAATTAAGTGGAGTTTAATATGGCAGAGATTCTGGAGGCGCTCCCAAATTTAGGTGGACTTCCACTTTTAGTGGAGTTAACTGGCAGTTGCCCCACATATAGTGGAGGAAATTGCAGTAAAGTTGTTTTGGTCATAACTTTCTCATCACACAACCTTTTGGAACAATTTTTTTTTTGATTTCATATGTTCTCAGCATTTTGGACTTAATGACATAGGTTTAAGAGCCATTGGAGCTCAGTTTTAGCCTGTTTAGCTTCGAAGAAGCTTTTTGAGCCACTAGGGCCATTTTGGGTTTTGAGTTTGGTTGAGCTATGGTTAACCTTTTTTGGTGAAAAAAAAGTCATTTTCAACAATTTCCTGCATTCCAGAGCCATTGGAATAGGTCTTAGCTCTATTTGAAGACTTTCAGAGGCCGAGAACCTCTAGGAGAGTTTTCAGGGCCACCATGGCCATTTTGGGGTTTGAGCTGTTTTGAGTTGTGGTTATCCGTTTGAGGTGAACCAAAGCTCTATTTCAGATAATTTAGACCTTATGAAGCCATTGGAAGTGGTTTCAAAGGAATTTGAGGACTTCTAAAACCCAAAAATTTGCAGAGAAATTCAAAGCACCAGCAAGATATTGATGAAGAAATCACTGTTTATGGTAATATTTCACTGTTTAGTGAATTTGAAAAGGCATTATTAGCTTTTTCCTGCCTTTTGAATCTATTTATATATTTATATTTGTCTATTGAGACACTTATAATCTTGTATTGCATTTGAGAGCTTTTAATACAAGAGGACAAGCCCATTTTGGGAGGCTTGATCCAGGAGATGTAGCCCAAGAGTTGGGGTGAACTCCTATATTATATTGCTATTGTGTTTTGATATTATATTGCTAAATATTTTTTCTGATACCCATGTTAAGTTTCAGCAAAAAAAATTACACTTAAGATACATAAACAATGAAAAGACATACACCATTTGCAAGCTAAATTTTCGCATAATGTCAAGTTTAAAGCAAGATCATTTTAATTAAATCTGAGTGTTTACTTCTATTATTTCTTTAGGCAGAGTCTGTAAGAGGGCAAGGTAGCCTCTGGATTCATCCTTTCTTTGAAAGGTGAAATATCCGATAAATTCCCCTATAGTCTATCTCTGTATTAGAAATATGAAGTTCTCACATTTTCAGATTTAAACTTAGAGTATTTTTGCACTCATTTACATAATTGAAAATGGATACCTTGCACCCTTTTCAAGTACCTTCTATTTTCAGATCAGATGGTATCAGAGCTCGGGTTGAGCATTCCTTATTGTGAAAAAGGTGTTAAAACAGTCAATCTCACTATTTTATGGCTGCTTGATTGAGAAGGGGTCTTTTCTGATATTTGGTTAAAAGCTTGTCGTTTGTTTGAAAGCTTTGAGAAGTTTTCTTTGGAAGTTCCTTTTGTTAAATTGACCATTTACATAATGTCAAATTCTTCTACAAGTGAAGTTTCCTTCTTCACGATATTCTTCAATGATGACATGAAGAATGATTTCTTCAAGGTGAAGGACATGGTGCAGATTCTCCTTGAGGATCAAAGGGAAAGTGTTCAACTTCGTGCACAATTGATAGCTATGCAGGAAGAGAAAGAAACCATTCTTCAAAGACTGCATGATATGGAGTTGCAGCTTCTTCAAGCTCAAGAAGCTTTGTCCAAGAAAATACCTCATCTTCAGGATGTAAATCATGAGGTAAATCATTCTGATTTGTCTTCAGTTTCCTCTATTGAAAAGTGTGTTGGTTATTTTGAAAGGCATACAAGAGTTATTGGGTCCAAATTGATGTTGAAAATGGGCTATCAAGAAGGCAAAGGTTTGGGCAAGCATGCACACGGCATTGTTGAGCCTATTTGTGTTGTGGAGTGTCCCAAAAATATTGGTCTTGGCTATGAGCAGCTTAATGGCGAAGCTTTGAGCACATGCATTCAAGAATGTGATGCAAATTTGAAGAGAACATTTCTCCCAAGTTCTCAATTACATGAATGTCATGATGGAAATATTCCTTACCAGTGTTTTAAGCCTTTGTTGCAGCAAGAAGATGGTAGACATGCAGCTTATGGCAAGCATGCAATTTTAGGTAGTTTTCAAGACAAGAAAAATGATGTTAGTCTACAATTGAAAGTTGGAGCCTCTACTAGTTCATCTCCTCGTGGAGGCAAAAAGGATGAACAAGCAAAGCAGCATAAGAGGTATAAATCTTCTCATGATCAATTTGATTGTGTTTCTGCAAGGCATGATAATTTTACATGCTTTAATGGAAGAAAGAATTCTTGTACATATTGTGGTCAATGTAACCATCATGTTTCGAGATGCTGGATGAGGAAGAAGGAACACAAGAAGCATATGAAGCAAAGACTACATTCAAAGAAGGTGCATATGATTTTCACTTTTTTCCAAAAGAAGGGACATGTTGTCTCTTATTGTTGGACTTTGCATCCAACTCGTTGTCCCACGCACATGCAGCAAGAGGACACAAATATTGGCGAAGGTGGAATCATGGATTCCATTATTGATGTGGAAAGGGAAGTTTCACATGGGGAAAAGTTGCAGTAGAAAAATTCGCCATGGAAGTGGCTTGGCGAGAAGTGGATGGAATTCTTGACACACTAAGACGTACTCCTTTTGTACATATGCAAATTTCGGATGTATGCATGTATTTTGTTGTAATATTTTTTTTGTTTTGAGCCACATTAGATAATTGATCAAGGCTGCGTTGTATAGTTTCACTCTGTAAATTTCTCACCAGAAATTTCTGTGTGAGTTCAAGAAGGTCAGTTGTGGACATTTGTGGACAAGCACATTCAGAAAGGGAAATGTCGATTTCTTTTCATTTGTGGTTCAAATTCACTTGCTTTGTAAGGAAAAAGTGTTTGAAGGGCTGAAGAGAAGAGGATTTGTATTCTCTCATTTGTTGTATTACAGTTCATTTCTTCATTTCAGTAAGCTTTTTGGGTCCAAAAGCCTCTCATTTGGGAGGCGTGATCAGGAGCTCAAGTCCAAGCCATGGAAAAAAAACTTAAAATTGAAAATGTTTAAAATTGGTTGAAACCAAGATGGTTTCATAGGTATTTTCTTCCTGATTCCGGCGCCGTAAACAGTTCAGAAAACAGACACCGTATGAAGAAGTTATTGCACTTTTAGTGGAGTGGGTCCGGCGGAGCACGGAGGGGCCAACCCTCCTCCCTTGGAACCTCATCATATGACCAATATGGGGGCTTAATGATTAAGAGAACTTAAGGAGCCTAATCTCAAGTTTAATATTTAATTAAGCTTCAGTTAAGTGGAGTTTAATATGGCAGAGATTCTGGAGGCACTCCCAAATTTAGGTGGATTTCCACTTTTAGTGGAGTTAACTGGCAGTTGCCCCACATTTAGTGGAGGAAATTGGGGCAAAGTTGTTTTGGTCATAAATTTCTTATTACTTAACCTTTTGGAATGAAATTGTTTTTTATTTCATATGTTCTCAGAATTTTGGACTTAATGGTGCAGGTTTCAGAACCATTGGAGCTCATTTTCAGCCTGTTTAGCTTCGGAGAAGCTTTTTGAGCCACTAGGGCCATTTTTGGTTTTGAGTTTGGTTGAGCTATGGTTAACATTTTTTGGTGAAAAAAAAGTCATTTTCGACTATTTATTGCATTCCAGAGCCATTGGAACAAGTCTTATCTTTCTTTGAATACTTTCAGAGGCCGAAAACCTTTAGGAGAGTTTTCAGGGCCACCATGGCCATTTTGGGGTTTGAGCTGTTTTGAGTTGTGGTTATCAGTTTGAGGTGAAACAAAGCTCTATTTCAGATAATTTCGACCTTATGAATCCATTGGAAGTGGTTTAAAAGGAATTTGAGGACTTATACAGCCCGAAAAGTTGCAGAGAAGTTCAAAGCACCATCAAGACATTGATGAAGAAATCACTGTTTATGGTAATCTTTCACTGTTTAGTGAATTTGAAAAGACATTATTAAATTTTTCCTAACTTCTAAATCAGTTTATATATTCAGATTTGTCTATTGAGACACTTATAATCTTGTATTTTATTTGAGAGATTTTAATACAAGAGGACAAGCCCATTTTGGGAGGCTTGATCCAGGAGATGTAGCCCAAGAGTTGGGGTGAACTCCTATATTATATTGCTATTGTGTTTTGATATTATATTGCTGATACCCATGTTAAGTTTCAGCAAAAAAAATTACACTTAAGATACATAAACAGTGAAAAGACATACACCATTTGCAAGCTAAATTTCCGCATAACGTCAAGTTTAAAGCAAGATCATTTTAATTAAATATGAGTGTTTACTTATATTATTTCTTTAGGCAGAGTCTGTAAGAGGGCCAGGTAGCCGTCTGGATTCATCCTTTATTTGAAAGGTGAAATATCCGGTAAATGCCCCTACAGTCTATCTCTGTATTAGAAATATGAAGTTCTCACATTTTCAGATTTAAACTTAGAGCATTTTTTCACTCATTTGCATAATTGAAAATGGATACCTTGCACCCTTTTCAAGTACCTTCCATTTTCAGATCATATACAAAGCAAATAAAATGTCACAAATAAACACAACAGAGCTAGCAATTTCTACTAAGAATGTCTCATGCTCCACTTTTGTATTTGTATTGTTTCCTCTAGTTATCTCTAAGAAGAAGTTACACTTCAACAATAAAACTGGTTAGTAGAAATCTAATGGGTGGAGCAAAGTATTGCTGACACAATATTACAACAAGAAACTAAAAAAGAATAAAACAAGACTTTGTAAATTATGATATTAACCAGGAATATAGCTTTAACATAGTAATATTCAATTATCAACATACTATTCCAAGGGAAAAGGAATCCAATTTCCATAAGCCAAAAAATTATGTATGCCCCTTGTTTTCCATGTAATTAATTGAGCAAGATTAGCACACACACAATTTCCATTTAGAATCTCAAAAATGGTTATATAAATATTCAAAGAAAACTTAATGTTACTCATTCATTTTTATCTGATGCACACAAAACTGAATATGCTAACTTGATTTTGATTTGGAGAGTTCTGTAATTCATCGTGTCCAAAATCATTGTTTATTGTTGTGACTGCTTTTTTTTAAATGATAAGGCAACGGACCTATATCTGATCAAAAAACATATTTTTTAGAATATATTCCATTTTTCTAATTCAAAGCTAGACTTCCTTCCAGCTTATGACATTCAAACAAACTAGAATCATTTTCCTTTAACAATTCACTATTGTAATATACTACTAAACAGACAACTACGTAATAAAGTTATTAGTGGTGGAATACTAATAAATCACAAATACAGGCAAGAAATAACACCACTATGTCCTAGACATGCCAAGTGTTTATCCTCTTGGTTGGAAATATTGCTTCATGAAACCAACATATTTGAAAAATAGAAATTTTCTAAAACTAACCAATGCCAGTGTATCCAACAACATTGACATTTCTATTGAAATTGATCAGGAGCTCAAATCTGAGCTTGGGAAAAAGCTCAAAAATGAAGGTGCTCAAATTTACTTAGAACCTGAGCAACTGAATAGGCCTCGGCGATACGATCCCAATGCCGCGAACAACACTGAAAATCGATGCCATATGAAGAAGTTTTTGCATTTTGAAATCGCCCAATAACCTTCAATTTTGGAAAGGAATTTTTTAATTTTATGTGTTGGGATAATTTTATTTTTTTAATAAGGTTTAATAAATTAATTAAATTATATAGTTATTAATATTTTATATGGTTTTTATTAATCATATGTTATATTATTAATTATATGTTTTAATTAATTATTAAAAAAAAAATTAATTAAACCTTATTAAAATTTAAATATTAAAACCACACATATGTTATTAAAATTCAAAACCCAAATGTTTGAAAGTCAAGGTTTAATATATGGTAACATTTACATTGAAAATGTCAAATGTTACATGGTGTAATGATTTAACGTGGCAGTGTTTTTGGTGAGCGGAGGTTACGGAGGGGCTTCGGCTAGTCCCCTCCCCATTCAGCCATGCCATACGACCTTCACACTAGAACCAAAACTTAGGGCCTTCCAAAACGGTGGATGTCACGTTCAAACAGTTAAAGGTTAGCTAAAATTGCGCATGTGAACGCGGATATTGTTAACTGCAACATTTAATGCTGCCACCAATTTAGCGCCGGTTCCACCATATTAGGTGGATGTGCTAGTTTAGTTAAGTTAACAGGCAGTGTCTCCACATTTAGTGGATCTTGTTTAAGCCAAACTAGTAGTTTGAGTAAATGTGCCATAACTTTGGCTACAAAAGGCCTTTTTAAGTGATTTTTTTTTATTTTGAGTCTCTTCGACATTCTGGACTCAATGGAGTAGGTATGAAATCTAACAAAGGTCATATTCAGAGGTTTAAGCATCAAATAATATGAAGGAGACATCAGGGCCTGGAAGGATAAGGCTGTATTTTGGACTGTATTTCTCTATTTAAGGTAAATGAATGGGAATTATTAGCTATTTCATGCCTTTTGATTTTTTTTAGATGGTGTTTAGAGCTTGTTAAGAACTTTAGAAAGCCGAAAAGCTTCATTTAAGTTCTAGAGGCCATTTTCCAAACAGAGTGTGTAGGCAAAACCAGAGCAGCCGAAGGCCATTTTTTATGAAAAAAAAATCTATCTTGACTATTTCAGTCATTATGGAACCAATGGAAGTGGTTTCAGATCATTTTGAGTACTTCTACAGCTCAAGAAGTTGATATGAAGTCGTGGGCAGCCCTGGGAAAACCGTGGAGGAGAGCCATTTTTGGGGATGTTGTGCTTAATGTAAGCAATTTATCAGTTGATATTTGATTTTTGATCATTATTGGATGCAGCCGTAGTGGTATCAGGGATATAAATAGAAATCCGAGGGAGTTTGTGCCATTTAGAAGGTCAGAGAAGCTTAGTGCACCAACAGAAGGATGTGTGTCCATGGAAGCCTAAAGTTGTTAGGAGGAATTGGATAGCCATTAAAGGGATTTAAAATGGTATTCTCAGCCCTTTGAATAATTTTTGTATTCATTGTGGTTAAGTGTGGAGCTTGTAAAAGAATTTAAGTACCTTAATCCAAAAGAGTCTAGTCATGTTGACGAAGCTCAAAGGAGATGTAGCCCAAGAGTTGGGGTGAACTCCTATATTATATTGCTGTTGTGTTTTGTTATTCTATGGCTAAATTTTATTGTTGATATACATGTTAAGTTTCAGAAAAAACAAATAAACTTAAAACACATAAACAGAAGAAAAGACATACACCTCTTCCAAGCAAAAATTCCGCATAATGTCAAGTTTGAGTAAGGTCATTTTAATTAAGTCTGAGTGTTTACTTCTATTATTTCTTTAGGCAGAGTCTGTAAGAGGGCTAGGTAACTTCTAGATTCATCCTTTATTTTAAAGGTGGCATATCAGATAAATTCCCCTACAGTCTATCTTTGTATTAGAAATAAGAAGTTCTCACATTTTCAGATTTAAAATTTGGAGTATTTAGACTCATTTACATAAATGAAAATGGATACATTGCACCCTTTTCAAGTACATTCCATTTTTAGATCAGATGGTATCAGAGCTCGGGTTGAGCATTTGTTATTGTGCAAAAGGTTTTAAAACAGTGTAAGAGATTTACTGTTTATTGGTTGCAAAATGGCTGCTTGAATGAGAAGGGGTCTTTACGGACATTTTGTTAAAAGCTTGTCGTTTGTTTGAAAGCTTTGAGGAATTTTATTTGGAAGTTCCTTTTGGTTGTTTTGACCATTTACATAATGTAAACTTCTTCTGCAAGTGAAGTTTCCTCCTTCACTAGATTCTTCAATGATGACATGAAGAATGAGTTCTTTAAGGTGAAGGACATGGTGCAGATTCTCCTTGAGGATCAAAGGGAAAGTGTTCAACTTCGTGCACAATTGCTAGCTATACAGGAAGAGAAAGAAGCCATTCTTAAAATATTGGATGATATGGAGTTGCAACTTCTTCAAGCTCAAGAAGCTTTGTCCAAGAAAATACCTCATCTTCAGGATGTAAATCATGAGGTAAATCATTCTGATTTGTCTTTAGTTTCCTCTATTGAAAAGTGTGTTGGTTCTTTTGAAAGGCATACACGAGGTATTGGGTCCAAATTGATGTTGAAAATGGGCTATCAAGAAGGCAAAGGTTTGGGCAAGCATGCAAAAGGAATTGTTGAGCCTATTTGTATTGTGGAGCGTCCCAAGAATATTGGTCTTGGCTATGAGCAGCTTAATGGTGAAGCTTTGAGCACATGCATTCAAGAATGTGATGCAAATTTGAAGAGAAAATTTCTCCCAAGTTCTCAATTACATCAATGTCATGATGGAAATATTCCTTACCATTGTTTTAAGCCATCATTGTAGCAAGAAGATGGACATTCCATGCAGAAAAAGAGGTATAATCATTCACATGATCAATTTGATTATGTTTCAACAAATAATGATAATTTTTCTTGTTCAAATGAAAAGAAGTTTTGTTTCACATTTTTTGGTCGATTTAACCATCATGTTTTGAGATGCAGGATGAGGAATAAGGCACACAAGAAGTAGATGAAGCAAAGAATACCTTCAAAGAAGGTGCATATGATATGCACTTTTTTCCAAAAGAAGGGACGAGGGATAATTTTAAGGATGGAAAATTATCTTGAAGTTTAAAAAGTTGGCGAATCTCACTAGTCCCTAATATGCAAACTATAAAATGTTTATTGATGTATTTGTAAAATTATTCAAATTTTTAATGATATTATATATATTGTCTATATAATGTTGGTGATTTTTAACATAAAATAATTTTATACTGTAAAATTTGGGCGAATCATTTTTATAAAAAAAATGGAAATTAGTGAATCTTTTTTTGGGAAAAAACCATGGAAACTTAGCCCACCTGTGAATTTTAGCCCCTAAAATTTTCCATGGAAGGGACATGTTGTCTCTCATTGTTGGACTTTGCATCCAACTCATCGTCCCACGCACATGCAGCAAGAGGACAGAAATATTGGCGAAGGTGGAATCTCATATTCCATTATTGATGTGGAAAGGGAAATTTCACATGAGGAAAAGTCGCAGCAACAAAATTCGCCATGGAAGTGGCTTGGTGAGAAGTGTATGAAATTATTAACACAGTAAGACGTACTCCTTTTGTACATATGAAAATTTTGGATGTATGCATGTATTTTGCTGTAATATCTTGTTTGTTTTGAGCCACTTGAGATCATTGATCAAGGCAGCGTTGTATAGTTTCATTCTGTAAATTTCTCGCCAAAAATTTATGTGTGAGTTCAAGAAGGTCAGTTGTGGACAGTTGTGGACAAGCGCATTCAGGAAGAGAAATGTCGATTTCTTTCCAATTGTGGTTCAATTTCATTTTCTTTTCAAGGCAAAAATTTTTGAAGGGCTGAAGAGAAGAGGATTTGTATTCTCTCATTTGCTGTATTACAGTTCAGTTCTTCATTTCAGTAAGCTTTTGGGGACCAAAAGCCTCTCATTTGGGAGGTGTGATCAGGAGCTCAAATCTGAGCCTGGGAAAAAGCTCAAAAATGAAAGTGCTCAAATTGAATTGGAACCTGAGCGACCGAATAGGCCTCAACGATACGATCCCAACACCGTGAACAACACTGAAAACCGACGCCATATGAAGATGTTCTTGCATTTTGAAATCGCCCAATAACCTTCAATTTTGAAAAGGAATTTTTTAATTTTATGTGTTGGGATAATTTTATTTTTTAATAAGGTTTAATAAATTAATTAAATTATATAGTTATTAATATTTTATATGGTTTTTATTAATCATATGTTATATTATTAATTATATGTTTTAATTAATTATTAAAAAAAAATTAATTAAACCTTATTAAAATTTAAATATTAAAACCACACATGTTATTAAAATTCAAAACCCAAATGTTTTAAAGTCAAGGTTTAATATTTGGTAACGTTTACATTGAAAATGTCAAATGTTACATGGTGTAATGATTTAACGTGGTAGTGTTTTCGGTGAGTGGAGGTTACAAAGGGGCTTCGGCTAGCCCCCTCCCCATTCAACCATGCCAAACGACCTTCACACCAGAACCGAAACTTAGGGCCTTCCAAAACGACAGATGTCACGTTCAAACAGTTAGAGGTTAGCTAAAATTGCGCATGTGAACACGGAGATTGTTAACTACAACATTTAATGCTGCCACCAATTTAGTGCCGGTTCCACCAGATTAGGCGGATGTGCCAGTTTAGTTAAGTTAACTGGTAGTGTCTCCACATTTAGTGGAGCTTGTTTAAGCCAGACTGGCAGTCTGAGTAAATGTGCCATAACTTTGGCTAGGAAAGGCCTTTTGAAGTGATTTATTTATTTATTTTGAGTCTCTTCGACATTTTTGACTCAATGGAGTAGGTTTGAAATCTAACAGAGGTCATCTTCATATGTTTAGGAATCGAAGAAGATGAAGGAGCCATCAGGGCCTGGAAGGAGAAGGCTGTGTTTTGGACTGTATTTCTCTGTTTAATGTAAATGAATGGGAATTATTATCTATTTCATGCCTTTTGAATCTGTTTATATGGTTTTCAAAGATTTTTAAGAACTTTAGAAAGTAGAAAAGCTTCATTTAAGTTCTATAGGCCATTTTCCAAACAGAGTGTGTAGGCGAAACCAGAGCAGCCGAAGGCCATTTTTGATGAAAAAAAAATCTATATTGACTATTTCAGTCATTATGGAAACAATGGAAGTGGTTTCAGATCATTTTGAGTACTTCTACATCTCAAGAAGTTGATATGAAGTCATGGGCAGCCTTGGGAAAACCGTGGAGGACAGCCATTTTTGGGGATGTTGTGCTTACTGTAAGAAATTTATCAGTTGATATTTGATTTCTAATCATTATTGGATGCAGAAGTAGTGGTATCAGGGACAAAAATAGAAATATGAGGGATTTTGTGCCATTTAGAAGCTCAGAGAAGCTTAGTGCACCAACAGAAGGATGTGTGTCCATGGAAGCCTAAAGCTGTTAGCAGGAATTGGACAACCATTAAAGGGATTTAAAATGGTATTCTCAGCCCTTTGAATAATTTTCATATTCATTGTGGTTAAGTGTGGAGCTTGTAAAATAATTTAAGTACCTTAATCCCAAAGAGTCTAGTCATGTTGACGAAGCTCAAAGGAGATGTAGCCCAAGAGTTGGGGTGAACTCCTATATTATATTTCTGTTGTGTTTTGTTATTCTATGGCTGAATTATGTTGCTGATATACATGTTAATTTTCAGCAAAAACAAATAAACTTAAAACACATAAACAGAAGAAAAGACATACACCTCTTCCAAGCAAAAAATTCCGCATAATGTCAAGTTTGAGTAAGGTCATTTTAATTAAGTTTGAGTGTTTACTTCTATTATTTCTTTAGGCAGAGTTTGTAAGAGGGCCAAGTAGCTTCTAGATTCATCCTTTATTTGAAAGGTGACATATTTGGTAAATTCCCCTACAGTCTATCTCTATATTAGAAATAAGAAGTTCTCACATTTTCAAATTTAAAATTTGGAGTATTTGCACTCATTTACATAAATGAAAGTGGATACCTTGCACCCTTTTCAAGTACATTCCATTTTTCTAATTCAAAGCTAGATTTCCTTCTAGTTTATGACGTTCAAACAAACTAGAATCATTTTCCTTTAACAAGTCATTGTTGTAATATACTACTAAACAGACAACTACGTAATGAATTTATTAATGGTGGAATACTAATAAATCACAAATACAGGCAAGAAATAACACCACTATGTCCTAGACATGCCAATTCTTTATCCTCTTGGTTGGAAATATTACTTCATGAAACCAAAATATTTGAAAAATATAACTTTTCTAAAACTAACCAACGCTAGTGTATCCAAAAAAATTGACATTTCTATTGGCATGCCCTCAAAATGTGTGGAAGTATCAAACAAGTGTTGTGCACTTCCCTATAAGGTTAAAGTTTTGCAATGGAATATGTTGTCCCTTAGTCTAATCAAGTTTTAACTTGCCTTTGATAACTTAGAGAGAATGGGAATCCAATATAGAACAACGACAAAAAGATTTTATTCATTCACACTTACCTAGATCCTAAACACGCATTGAAGCGTTATAAAGATCCAAGAATGTCTCACATTCCACCAGGAAACAAAATTTCTAGATTTTGATTGTAACCCTTGAGGCTTTCTCAAATTTGTAAACAAGTAACATCATAAATATCTTTCCATAGTTCTCAAACCTTCTTTTATGTGGAGCTTGAGAAAATATGTGCATACACATGTCCATTTGTAACTAATTTCTCCTTTTCCTAATTGCTCCTTTTCCTTAAAGTAATATAAGTTCCATTTAAAAAATAAAAGGAAGCCTAAAAGAGAGGAATGCCACAAATGCAGATATATTGTAGTACATAAAATCCAAAATATAATGAAGTTAATTAATGGAGTAATTGATGGAGAAATCAATGGGGTCATTGGTGGTTGTTTGTACCCTAAACATGTGAGTTACAATTAGATTTTTACAAATACATTGTGATACATTCCCACTTGCCACTTGTCACTTAGTATTACTCTCACCTCTTCCTCCTTGCTTACAAGGAATTGTTCCCTAAATTAGAAAAACGTAAACCAGTGATTCCTTAAAAATCATAGAATGTCATCTGATCCAGTGACAAGAATAACCACCTCTTAAATCATAACTAGAACCTTTGATAGCCTTTCATCAATATTGTCACTGTGTGCATCCCTAAGGAAATGTAAAAACTCCTCAAGCAGAATTGGCAACACTCTAGTAAAAATATCTCTATTATTAGATCATGTCTAGGCTTCATAGAATTGCATTACAGTAACCAGTTCCTTTCTATCTGAGTGAAGAAACACAAACGATAGAGCCTTGTGACACCATTCCAGCAACAAAACTGGAAAAAATTTATTCAGCTGTGTTACCAATTCATGAAAAGTAGCTAATGCATGGAAATTTTGATGTTGTAAAACTACAAGCTTTGGAAGAACCACAAGGACCATCTCCTGAACAATATCTACACTTGGTGTACCCAAAATGACCTCTGCAAATTCAATTCTCATAACTAGGCGTGTGACAAACCTTTCTTTAAAGTATTCAAACATCTCATCTCTAATTCCACCAAAATTGAAAATGATTGATCTAATTCCTCCCTTCTATTTAAAACTAACGGATTTATGTATTAACCTAGCAGTTGTTGCTCTTACCCAACTATTTGAATTGTTAAGATAATAAATCAATAAAGAAAATGAGAAAAAAAAAATATCCATGGACATCAGCCATTTTCATAATTTCTGCTACCATTTCCAACAAAGTCTCAAATAGATTCGAATCCTCAGTGGCTTCCAAAGCATGTTTCAATATTCCAAGCATATTTAATTCTTTTTTGTTGTTGCATGTGTCATTATCTTCAAAAAAAATATCAATTAAATTATTCTCAATGAAGTAACGTATTTTCAAAAAAAAATTATCTCTTCACAACCTTCTTCTCATAAAGTAGACGTATATCCAGGTATTTTATCCACAAAGGTTTTGTTTCCAGAAGACCACTTTTGATTGCATGGCATAGAAGACGAGAAATTATTCCCACAGTAGCAACACAAACTTGCTCTAATGATTCACTAAAAAGAAGTCGATAAAAGAGAGACTGACAAATACTGAAAGCAAACTTTAACAATTGTATTATTAAGAATGTATTTCCTTTATATTTGATATAAAGTTACATCAAGGTCACTTTTCCTTAAGTTAGCTGAATTTTTTTATCACACTGAGCACAAAATAATCCTAATATAAGAACATCTATGTTTCCCAAATTCACTTTCAAACCAACATTTTTATGGATTTGACACAGAAAGTTGGTTGCATAATTAGTTGCTAAATGAGTAGCAGATAAACATGCAATGTATCCAATATTATGAGCTAAAATTTCACAAAATTTCTCAGATTTGTCTTTAACAAATACCTCCAATATTCTACACATGGTTGTAATAACATCATAGCTATAACTGAATGCAAGAATTAGCATAGATGCAACATCTTCAGCTTGGAAATCAGCAATCTGATCTTGCAATGCTAAGTCCAAAACCTCAAAAATGTTTTCACTCATTGCTTTGATCCCTTCCTTACGCAACATATTCATAATTCTTCATTTTTTCTTCTTGATGATATCAGATTCGATGTCAATATCAGAAAACAACCATGGAAGTTTCAAAATTGACAAAAGTGTTTTTGTGTTCACAAATCTTTCTTTGTTGCTTGTATTTTGAAATGTCTGAGAAAAAACACTTAACATTGAGAAAATCTTTAGTTGTACATTCAAAAATGGATCTAGGGCATATGGAATTTAAAGTATGAAGGAAAGCACCCATGGTAAAATCATAAATAGTGGTCCATTGAATGCACTAGATTCTTGATAGGAATTATTTCTGCGTCCAGTGATGATGATGCTAAATGTATAAAGTCGAAACAAGGCCTTTGTAATGTACCGTCTCCTTAAGCAAGTAAAATACAAGATGCAGACATGAACGATGAGCTAATAAGGCCTTTAATTGAATCCTTGTTTCGACTAGGCATCTATTCATCAATTTCAACATCCAAGAGGAAAATGGTTGCTAGTGTACCTCTCCTGTAACATCAATTAGAATACCCACACTGTCTAGCAACTTGGAGAAAGTAGGAAGCTCACAGAAAGGTGTTGGACAGTTTCCGATATAAAATTCAGTAAAGGAAATGTCAAAGCATGTTATAGACAAAGCAATATAAAATTTGAAGCTCAATTCAGTTGCGTAAAATGATGCAACAGATAATAGGTATGCCACAGGAAAATTACATAAAGTCCATTTTCTCGAATAGGAATTCATGACCAACCTAGATGCTAAGGAAGCATGTCTAGTTGCCCAGGTGTAAAATGAATCTCTCTAAAAATTGAGAAGTGTGACTCCTTCACCCAAAACATAGAATGGTCCACTAGATAAGTAAGTCATTGGCCTAAATGGAGTAGATAAATAAGTTTCTGCGCTCTGTGAAAAGAGAGTTTTGGACAAATTTTGGAAAATTTCTATAGACAAAACTAACTCTCAAGCATGGAAGGAGAAGATTGTTGCACATATTCTAGAACCTAATGAGTTCTGACAAAAACAACTAAAGAAAATTTCATGAAAAAATTCAAAGTAAAAAAATAAAAGCAAGACAAAGTTCATGTAGGCTAAGAAATCCAAAACAGCATGAAGAAGCCCCATACTACTTTGACTTCATCAGATGTGGAAATTAAAATAGTATATGAGGGTTTTTTCTAGCTAAACACATCATTTCTTACAAATAAACAAATTTATACAACCCGTAGCAAATATTTGAGAACAGTTTGATGTTTTTTTACACACTTGAAGAGGCCAAGCCACTAGTGAATAGTTGATAATTGCCAACAAACTATACTCAGCATTTAGAAAAAATAACATAACATGAAATATAGTAGCAGTTGCACATGCATTCGGAGTGTTGCATGATCCATTTTTCTACCTATGTGAAGAATATACTACTTTCTCTCAGATCTTTTTCAGTGTGTTCAAGTCTCACTTGCATCTCTAGTGACAATTCAAACACCTTTTTCAAATCTGTTCATCAAGGAAAATGATTGATATGTTGGCCAGACATATGATTATAAGGCACTCACAATTTCAACAAATATTTTAAGGGTCACTACCCCTTTGAGGAATTTTTTAGTCAATGGGGAGGAAACCTTATATGAGAGGAAGTCACCTTGCCCACGTTTCCAAGCTATTATGATGAGGATGTCCACTCATTGATAATTACTTCATCTTCTCCTTTGTAGATTGTACTTCTACTATGGAATTTTCCAAATGGAGCCTTTTGCATTGAATATTGATGGAAAGTTCTACTCATGATGCCACAAGTGCCACTTTATTGGAGTTTTGCATGGTCTTTGTGCATTCATTCAATTTTTGAAGAAGGAATCCACTTTGGAGAAGGCCACACATGCTTCTAAGGAGGATTCATTCATTGTTCGTGAAGGTAGATACATGGTCAACCACTTGGAGGAGGAACTGTACTTTCTGGTGCCATTTTTGGAGGATTTTTGCAAAACCAACTCCATTATCATGTTATCGTTGATTTGTATCATGGAGCTGGTTGATTGAGAGCGTTATTGTAGTCTTTTTCTAAAATATTTTCATGATTTTTCTTGGAGTAGAAAGGGGATCTCAACATCCTATTGCTATCTTTAGTATAGAGTTGTTGAGGAGGTTTGAATGGTAATATTTTATTGTATTCCTTGAAAAAAATATTGAAACCAGGAAAAGGTTGCAGTAATAGTTGTGAGCATGCTTACAGTGCTTCAGTTACAAAAAATGACACTATGGCTGATAAAAATAAGTGATGGCCACAAAATTTCAAGGGTTGGGAATAGCACTAGCCTTCGAAAATGCAAGAAGGAGATACAAACATTGAAGATCATTTTCCAAAACATTCAATAGGTTAAAACATTAATCTTCTTGGACAATATTGTTTAAAAATTTTTGATGTATTATTTGGTAGGGCTTGGCATGCATTAGATGTCCCCTTATTCGCTACAATTGATCAATCAATGGTTGCAATCACAACCTTAGTAATTGTCAAGAAGTTCTATACTCTAAAGTTGTTATCCTTGTTACTTGGTAGAATGCCTTTCATTCACATTGTAGATGGGAGCCGATAGGCTAATGAAATTTCACTGTAATCCTATCAAGTTCAGTAAAATGCAATCAAGAAAGAGTGGATTTGGAATTTCAAAAGCTCATGTGCTGTAAAAAACTATCTCAATTACTTTGTAAAACGAAATGCCGAAATGTATTACACAACCATGTTCTCTATTCAGAGTATAAACTCTGTAACCAAGCACTCATGATTTTAGTAGACGTAAACATCATAAAGTGAACTATCTCCGAGAACTTTTATGGTTTATCCAATTACTTATCACATACTATTACTATAATGACATATGGTTAGACTTACCAGGACCACATATTATTCCTGGAGGTCATAATCATGTTTAAAATTCATCTATTGTTATAAAACTTCGTTCTTGAAGAAAATTGTCATTATGAAAGAGTCACTTCCAGGTTATATAGTACCATAATTTTGAACTCCTCTGCTAACTAGCCACAAAAAATATTGTTTCAAAAGATAAGGTTGTTTTGCCTCTCATTTTATTTAAGAATCAAGAATTCTTGATTCATAGTCAATCTCGAATAAGGGTGTTTCCATTATATACTTACACAATCTTCATTCTCTTATTGTAATAGTACCCATGATGCCTAAAGGTGTTGTTATCACTACTTTTCATGTTGGCTTTTCAGAACCAAATGATCTGCTTCAGACACCCTACAAATTATTAAGGAGAGGTCCTTGACTAGATCATGATGGGTTTTGAACGTTGTTCAATATCTTAGCTTTTCTAACTTTTATAGTGTGAATGTCCTGTAATGTGAAGAAATGTGAAACTTCTATTATTGAAAGGATCTGTGAATTGGATGCCACTAATCTGACCTGTACCCAACCTTACACTATCTCAATTTTTGCAATAAATTCATTCTACCATCCAATGAAGAAATTGATGATAATGAAGGTTTTACTTTTGTATGTGGAAACATACTTACTTCAACTGATGAAAATTCCTTCAAATGAGAAACGACAGAAATAAAACTAAGTTGATGTACCTTTGATGTCGTGAAGATGTATTTTGTCTTCCGAAGATCAAAATTTTGGAGATGTCACATTAGGTTACTGCTCACAATTCAAGTCCTTAGAGAGCTAATATTTGAGATGGTCTTACGGGGAACCAAGTCTTGATCAAGAATTTTGTTGTAAACCCTTGGACTAGAGAAGTCTTCTTGCAAGTTTGAACTCATTCTACATCAGATGTATACTTAGAAAACTAGCCTTTCAAACAGTAAAATATTCATGCATGAAATTTAAGTGAGTTACTCTGTTGTGTAACCAACTCAAAAGAGAAGAAAAGAGATATAAACGCCTTAGAAATGAGCCACTTCTAGGGGGAAACCTCCAATACATTACATAAATGAACAATTCTTGGATGATACAATTCACAAAACCTCCTTTCTATATATAGGAGTCCATGGGGCCATAATGTAATCCTAGTGGGCCACAATGTAATCCTAGCCGACCTAACGATAATAATTTAAGGGCACAATAATCACAAAATGGGGGTTACAAGGGTACAATAATAACAATAAGGGGGTTACACTAACAACAATAAGGGACTATACTAGTAATATAGGGACCTAACATGCCCCTCTCCTTGAAAAAAGTGTTGTCCTCAACACTTGAGTAGCTCCGGGTGCTTCTGTATAAAATTCTCATCCTCCCATGTAGAATCTTCAGTGGGTAAGTTCTTCCACTTGATGAGATACTCTGAAATTGATCGATTCCGTAGTTGTCGAGTTCTTTTTTCTATGAATGCTTCAGGTTCCAATATGATCTTCCCTTCCCCATCAAGTTCTGGCAATACTGTTTGAACTGGAAGATTTTCACCTATAACCTTCTTTAAGCATGAAACATGGAAAACTGGATGTACTCGCGAAGAAGCCGGAAGCTCCAATTTGTATGCCATAGTACCAATATTTTGCAACACCTTGTAAGGACCATAGTACTTTGGCGATAATTTATTATCCTTCTTTGCTTGCTTGGGGGACATTTGTTTGTATGGTTGTAGCCGTAAAAATACCCAATCTCCTACATCAAAACTTCTCTCGCTACGATGTTGATCTGCCTGTTGTTTCATTCGATTTTGTGCCAAATTCGGGTTATCCTTTAAGAGTTGGAGAACTTCTTGCTGATGCTCGATGTGATCTTCCACTGCTTGAACCTTCGAATTTTCCCTTAAAGATGATGTGATGGATGGTGGATGATATCCATAAAGTGCCATAAATGGGGTCATTTTTGCTGCAGTATGGAAGGAAGTGTTATACCACTATTCGGCAAGAGGTAACCACTTGACCCATTGTGTTTGTTTATCAGATACAAAACAACGAAGATATCCTTCCAAACATTTATTTACTATCTCAGTTTGACCATCAGATTGAGGATGATAAGATGAGCTATGAGCTAATTGAGTACCCAAACAAGAAAATAACTTCGTCCAAAAATTTCCAGTAAAAATGGGATCTCTGTCTCTCACAATAACCCTTGGGCTTCCATGTAGCTTTTGAATTATGTCCATAAATGTAGTAGCAATTTTACTTGCTTTAAATGGATGAGATAATGCACAAAAGTGTGCATACTTGGTAAGTATATCAACTACCACCATGATGACACTCTTTCCTTCGGACTTAGGTAAACCTGTGATAAAATCCATCGAAATCTCCTCCCAACATTGACTTGGAATGGATAAAGGTTGTAGAAGTCCCGGGGTCTTAATTGTCTCCACTTTATTCTGCTGGCAAACCAAACATTCCGCCACAAACTTTTGAATATCAGATTTAAGGCCATCCCAAAAAAATTCTTCTTCACCCTGTGGTAAGTTTTTAAAAATCCTGAGTGTCCTCCTAAAGGAGAAGTGTGCAATTCCAGAAGAATCTTTTGTTTTAGTTGGGAATTTTTACAAAGATATAAGCGATCTTTGTACCATAAGGAATCATTTTTCCAACTAAATGTATCAGATGTACTAGGATCTTGCTGCAACTTTTGAATGAGTGTCCATACATCTTTGTCCTTCTTCCATTCATCTTTTTCTTCGGTTATCCAATCTGGTTGGATAATAGAAATGGCACAAAGCAATGCTTCCACCTCTTCATTCTTTCTTGAGAGTGCATCCGCAACAACATTAAGCTTTCCTTTTTTGTAGATTATTTCAAAGTCATAACCCAACATCTTTGTGACCCATTTTTGCTGCTCTTCTGAAGATAGTCTTTGTTCCAAAAAGTGTTTAAGACTATCATGATCAGTTTTTACCTTGAAGTGTCTTCCCATTAGGTAAGCTCGCCATTTCTTTAGTGCATGCAGTATTGCTAACATTTCCTTCTCATAAATAGGTTTCTCTAAATACTTTCCTTTGATTGGACGACTTTCAAAAGCAATGGGTCTTCCTTCCTGCATTAAAACTGCACCAATTCCATTTCCTGAGGCATCACATTCCACAATAAAGGTTTTTGTGAAGTCTGGTGTAGCTAAGACCGGTGCTAGGCACATTGCCTCTTTAAGACGTTCAAAGGCCTGAGTTGCTTCAGGAGTCCATGAAAATGCATCTTTCTTCAATAATGTTGTTAGAGGTGCTGCTATTCTCCCATAATTCTTAACAAACTTGCGATAATACCCTGTTAACCCGAGAAATCCTCGCAACCGCTTTATGGTTGTGGGAACTTTCCATTCCTTAATGGCTTTAATTTTGTTAGGGTCCACTTTAACCCCCTCGTGAGATACAATATGACCCAGATATTCCACCTCTTGTACTCCAAAGAAACATTTGGACTTTTTTTGCATATAATTGTTTCTCCTCTAATAGTTTGAGCACCCTGTCAACATGTTCAACATGATCCTTCCAAGACCTGCTGTAGATTAGTATATCATCAAAAAATACTAGCACAAATTTTCTAAGGAAGGGTTTGAAAATGGAATTCACCAACCCTTGAAATGTAGAAGGTGCATTGGTAAGGCCAAAAGGCATGACCAAAAATTCATAATGACCCTCATGAGTTCGAAATGCTGTTTTGGAATATCTTCAGTCTTCATTCTAATTTGATGATATCCTGAACGAAGATCCAACTTGGTAAAATAAATTGCTCCATGTAATTCATCCAATAATTCATCAATCACAGAAATGGGAAATTTGTCTTTAATGGTGAGCTTATTGAGCTCCCTATAATCCGGACACATTCGCCATGATCCATCCTTCTTGTGTACCAACACTACAGGAGTAGAGAAAGAACTTTGACTGGGTTGAATTATACCCGCCTCTAACATTTCTGCAATCATATGTTCAATTTCGCTCTTTTGGAAGTAAGGATATCTATAAGGCCTGATGTTTGGAGGAACACTTCCCGGAATCAAATGAATAGCATGATCATGATCACGAATAGGTGGGAGTCCTTTGGGAGTTTCAAACACCTTGGAATGATTGTCCAAGACTTCTTGGAGATCTGCAGAAATAGATGATTTTGATGTTGGAACTTCTAGTGAGCATAATTGTGCAATTACGCCTCGCTGTTCTTTCTTTAGAAGCTTTGTCATGACATTAGAGCTTATTATCCTTCCTGGCTTTCCCGCAATACCCCGTAATTCAACTTCCTTTCCTTCTGAAAAAAATTTCAAGAAAAGTTCTTGAAAATTAAAAGCTACCGTCCCCAAAGATTGCAACCATTGTACTCCTAGTACAACATCAGCACCTCCCATAGGAATGGCAAGCATTGGAATAGTCAATACATATTCCCCCATGGTTAGCTTGATATTATGGCATTTTCCAGAGCAATTTATAGTTCCTCCATTTGCAACCATCACTTGACATTCTAGTGCTGGGTATAGGAAACAATTCAATTCCTTGGCTACCTTACAATGAATAAAATTATGGGTACTACCTGAATCAATCAACACTATTACCTTTTTCTTCTTGATATGTCCTTCTATATTGAGAGTTTGAGGAGTGGTAATTCCCGCCAATGCATTACACGATATGGTCAGACTCATTTCTTCCTCTTCTAGGGTTGGTTCCTGGTGTATATCCTCTTCTTGTTCATTTTCTTCTTCCTCTTCACAATCTATGTAAAATAATTTCTTCTCAGCACACTTATGACCTTTAGTGTATTTGCTATCACAACTGTAGCAAAGCCCTTTTGCTCTTTTTTTCTTCCAATTGTTGTGGTGTCAACCTTGTAGGTTGTGGAAATCTAGGCGTAGAAACACTTCCTTCTTTATAGAATTGAGTGGTAGGCTTCCTTGTCGCCATAATTTTACATTCAACTTTTCTTGCCAACCCGAATGCCTTCTCCAATGAATCAGGTTCCAAAACGCGAACTTCATGTTGGATGTTATCCTTTAAAGTGCCTAGGAAGAGATCAATCCTGTGTTCCTCTGTAAGATCAGTTACCCTTATATTCAATTTTTGGAAGTCCTCAATGTGCCGCCCCACTAAACCCTTTTGTTTGAGATTTATCAATTGGGTAAATAAGGTGTTGCTCTTTGTATCCTCATAATGTGCTATCATTTCCTCCGTAAAAATTGACCAAGTGACAATTTTTTTACGGGAGCAAAGCCATTGATACCATACAAATGTATTTTGTTCTAAATGTAAAGTTGCAATGCGTACCTTTGCGTGTTTTGCACGTTATGGAGATCAAAATATTGCTCCATCTGTAGTATCCATGTTACAGGATCCTTTCCATCAAACTTCCTCATATCCATTTTTGGAATATGGTGGTTCTTTCCGCCAACATTCGAGTTTATGGAATCATGATTAACATTTATTTTTTTCTCATCAGGAGGTTTTTCTCCTATATTTCCGCCATTAGGAATCATTTCTGGTTTTAAGCTTGTCATCAAGCCTTCCATGTATGCTTTTAGATCATTCTTCATGTCATCCATCTTAGCTTCCATGCCGACTTCCATGCCATCCATCTTAGCTTCCAAACCATTCATCTTAGTTTCCATGCCTTTCTTCAAAACTTCCATTTTATTTTTTGTTGTTCTTTGCGAGAGTGAAATTTGTTGCATTTGCTCTTGTAATTTTGACATGTCATGTTGCCATTCTTCATCTTCATGAGTAATAGTAGAGCCTTCTAAAGGCTTAATGGGTGTTGAATTCTTTTTAGGGGCCATTTCAGACTCCAATGTTGATATTTATTCTACAATAGGCCCTTGCAATCAATTCAACTTGATTCTTCAAACAAGACTTATGCAATTCAGGAAAAAAATACACACCTTTTACTAGCTTTGAGGAGCTCGATATTGAAATTGTATTATCTCTGTGCTTGAAAATCTTCGATATCTGAAATTCAGCCCTGTAGTAGCCCTCTGAAGCTTCTTTTAAATGCCACAGGTCTGACTTGATTTTGATGCTCCAAGACAAAGTTGTGTCCAATCTCCCACAATGACCTAATTCTGGACTGGTTCAGTAGAGCGAATTTGTACGACTTGCCACGTGTCACTGTTTTGTCCTTTGTCTCTGAAATTGATAGCAAAGAAACTAAAGGCTGTGTACTTGTGACCACTTTTGACGGCACTCCAATCCAATCTTCAGAGAGAGAGTTATTGAACTTTTCCCACGATCACCTCTTTGAGATGAAATTCAGGAGCCTGAAAAAGCATTACCTTCCACAGATCATATCTCCAAAAATATTGCGAACCAAGTTCTGAAATTTTTTGACGAATCTCCTCAGGATTTCAGCTTCGCACCATATGAATTTCAGACTCTGACCCTTCGTACAAAAAACTTTATAGCGCAAATGCCACGATGACCTGTTTATGAGCCTGAAAAAATACCTAACTTCCACAGATGATATCTCCTCAAATATTGCGAACCAAGATCTGAAATTTTTAGACAACCTTCTTCAAGATTTCAGCTTCGCACCCTAAAAATTTCAGCTTCTGAAGCTTCGTAGAAAAAAAGTTATAGCGAAAATGCCACGATGACCTGTTTGGAGCAGCGAAACCCTAGAATCCCAAAGCTCTGATACCAAATGTTGTGTAACCAACTCAAAAGAGAAGAAAAGAGATATAAACGCCTTAGAAATGAGCCACTTCGAGGGGGAAACCTCCAATACATTACATAAATGAACAATTCTTGGATGATACAATTCACAAAACCTCCTTTCTATATATAGGAGTCCATGGGGCCATAATGTAATCCTAGTGGGCCACAATGTAATCCTAGCCGACCTAACAATAATAATTTAAGGGCACAATAATAACAAAATGGGGGTTACAAGGGTACAATAATAACAATAAGGGGTTTACACTAACAATAATAAGGGGCTATACTAGTGATATAGGGACCTAACATACTCCAATGACACTTTTGTTCTTTAGGCCCTATTTCTAATAAAAAATATTTATCATACTTATGTTCAATAGTCTTTTTCAAAGAGTAGAGGAGAGTCCACAACTTTCAAACAACTACTTTTGAGAACCTTAAAAAACAACAAATTGTAATTTGGTTCAGAACTTCAAATCAAATTTAAGAGAATTCAGTCCAGATAAATCTTGGTCTGTATTGAGGTTGTTTCAAGTGAACAATCTGCAAGACATGTCATTTTGTTCTAGGGAAGAAGAGAGTGATTAAATAAATCCTCAAACTTGGACAGAAGAACCTTTATACCTAGATCTGTAATCTTCCATTAAAACTCAGATAAGAATGTGTTGTAGCCACTACAACACCACCCAAAATTTTGGGTATATTCAAAATTTCGGGTCCCCCTCTGCTCACTTGGTCATTATAGTCTTTCACCCGACCTGCAGTCAGTGACATCCCAGCGACCTATCCCCAACCCCTCATGAGCTTTCTCACCATCATGATCAGATACTGTTGCTGCAATCATGCCGTGTGAGGGAGGGATCATCTAGCATACGCTCGAATACGTACTTTTCTATGCATTGAGGATGTACAGTAGCAGCCCTCTTACCATGGGTCATTAAGCATGTTGTTTGAATAATTCTCCTAAGCTCGTTAGTATCATATGTTTTATCTAGGGACACCATTATCAAAGAGTAATTGCGATGTTGTAATGTTACACAGAGGTCGACCCCACGGGTGACAAAATCCTCAATCTTGTCACAACATCAAGGGAAATAAAATGGAGCTCAACAATAAGGCCAAAGTTACGATACATGTTCAGCAGAGAAAGAACCTTTCTGTCACTGATGCAAAAGGTTTTCTTCACTAGTGTGCACCAGATACCTAAAAATGCTCCATTTGGAAATGTCCGTACCAGATGCCATCTCACATAAATCAGAAGCGTATGCTCGTGATGTTGAAGGAGATCATGCGACCTATTAGTGAACATAATCTTGACGATATTTATATTGTGATGGAAATGGTGCATGAGGATTTGGCAGACTCTATAAAGTCTATAAATCGAGCATACGAAAGTTACAGCCACCAATCAGTGGCTCCCTTGAATGTTCAGTTGATTATGAACCAGTTATTGAGGGCCCTTCAGTATTTGCACTCTGGGAATGCGCTGCATGGAGATTTGAAGCCGCAAAATATTCTCATAACGGAAAACCAAACTATAAAACTATGTGACTTTGGTCTTGTTGGAATAATACAAGAACTTGGAATGAGTCATAGGGTCATCGCCAAAAACTATAGGCCTCCAGAGTTGTTTCTGAGACGCACGGGCAATCGGTTTCATTACAGCCCCACTGTTGATGCATGGTCGATGGGTTGCATTTTTGCAGAATTTTTGCTCCAAACACCAACATCGTCGTTGGTTTCACAGATGTCAAGCGGCATAGAGACGTTATAGCAAAGATCGCTCACACAATTACTAGCCCCGACAATGAAGATATCTTAGAAATGACTGCCGATACAGAGACTTTCCAGTTGGCAAAAAAGGCCAGTTGCCTCCTACTTCGCTTTCGTTGAGCGCAATATTTGTGGACGTAGCAGACAAACGAGCTGTGGATTTGGTAGAGGGAATGCTTGTATTTAATCCGCGGAAAATAATAAGCGTGGTTAGAAGCACTACAACATGAATACATGGTCGGGATTACAGTGGATGTGCTTACCAAAAAGCTAAATCTAAAGCCTGATGAGGTTGAAAGGTTGAAAGATTTGACTCCTCCCTGGATCGAGATATTTTGGCAGTCGACCGTCGTGGGAAGTGAGAGAAGGGTCCAGATAGTGTGACTTACCAACTATGTGACCTCTCTGAGGTTGCAAGGTCGCAAATTGTGCGTCAAATAGAGGCTGCGAGCCATGAAAGATATGCACAATCATTCATATATTTCCTACAGAACAGGACTATACAGGGGTCCAAGCTAATCGTTAAAATCCCTTGATGTTATTTGTCAATATGCTTCTTATGCATTTGTGTTTTCTTTTTATTGTATATTTATTTTTTATTCAACATGCATAAACATATTTATGTGGGTGAGGCTAATGGCTAATATAATATTCTTACATGCAAGTAACATGAGATTATGATGATGACCCAAACAAGGAAGTTTGTCGCTTACCCATAAAATGCTGGTTCATGTGGCGGAAGCTAAGACTATCTCAACAGGAGAAATGTAGAAGGGATAAAACCCCAGGTCGCAGATTTCTTCAGGTCGCTAGGTTGCGGAGTCGTGTTCCATGCCAAACGCTTGACGACACAACCCAGCGACCCAGCGACTAGGTCGCAAGTTACAAAATACAAGAAGGTCGCAGGTCGCACATCTGCTGAGGTCGCAGGTCGCAAATTTTCCGAGGTCGCAAGTCACACATCTACTGAGGTCGCAGGTCGCAAATTTGCCTAGGTCGTAGGTCGCAAATTTTTCAAGGACGCAGGTTGCATATTTTCTAAGGTCGTAGGTTGCACATTTACCAAGGTCACAGATCGCACATCTACTGAGGTCACAGGTCACAAATTTTCCGAGGTCGCAGGTCATAGGTCGCAAATTTTCCTAGGTCATAGGTCGCAAATTTTCTGAGGTTGTAAGTCACATATTGGCTGAGGTCACAGGTTGCACATCTGCTGAGGTCGCAGGTCGCAAATTTTCCGAGGTCGCAGGTCGCAAGTCGCATATTTGCTGAGGTCACAGGTCGCAAATTTTCTGAGGCCGCAGGTCGCAAATTGGCCGAGATCGCAAGTCACAAATATACCAAGGTCGCAGGTCGCATATTTGCTGAGGTCACAGGTTGCACATTTTCCAAGGTCACAGGTCGCACATCTACTGAGGTCGTAAGTCACAAATTTTCTTAGGTCGCAGGTCGCAAGTTGCAAATTTACCAAGGTCACAGGTTGCATATTTGCTGAGGTCGCAGGTTGCGGATGGCCCAAGACTGGGTCGCAAGGAAGCCTAACCGTCGGGAAGCTGAAAAGTCAGGGACCCCAGAGGGCAAGCTTTGCTCTATAAATACTTCCTTCGGGAACTTGTTGATGATCTTTTGTTTGGGACTCGAGCTGAGTACATTGTATTACTAGAGGATTATACATTTGAGCATGAATACAAGAATTTTGAAAAATCCCTTTGTGGATCTGATGTTGTCATATGTATGAGCGCTATTGAGTATTACTGTTTTCAGTTTCTGAACATCTTAGATTAAGGGAACTGTATCTTTAATTCATATCACATTTGCATAACACTTTTCTGAGTATGTTAATGATGGTTGAGTTCATTTCACTTTCTTAATGAACGTTGATGGCTTTGTTTATTAGCATTTGTGTTATCATTTAAAACTTTTAGGAAGTGAAGGGTGTTCTTGCCATGAGTAATTGTTTCTTTCATGGTCAGAACAGTTTACAAGCATGACCCTAATGAAGTATTGTTAACAACAGTTCCTTCGGTCTTCATGCTTTATTATTTCCTCTTGCTACTCATAGTGTTACATGTACATTTAATGCATCAATCATATGTCTTGTATCATTTGATTAGGTGTGTATCCACTATTTTATAGAGTTTAAGCGAGACCCAAAGAAAGGATAAATCAGTGGTAGCCGGACCCACACCCCGGACGGGATCCCTATTCTAAACGGTTCAAGGTCTAATTGGGACCTTTTACCAGGGAGATCCCCTGCTGTTGGCCGGATAGATTTTCCCGTCAACAGAATTGGCTCTAGAAGGAGGGCTAGATGACAAGCTGAGCCCTTAGAGCCTATAGTTAATCTCATATCTGTAATGGCTCGTTCCTAAATCATTCTCCCGAGATTTTTGTCAGAGTTTTATGAGCCTTGATACTTCATCCCCGATGAGCTTATGTATCACTTGTCCCAGCTAAAATTCGATGGTGAAAACCGAGTGTCCATAACCTGACACCTATTAGATTTCTATGACTTTGGTGAGTACTACGAAATTGAAAATGAAGGTTTGATTTTTTTTCTTTTCTTCCTCACCCTCAAAGGTCGCGCTAAGAAATGGTGCCGCACATTGCTGGAAGCTTCCATCCATTCGTTTGAACAACTCACCAGTGAATTACAACAAGCTTTCACAGGTCTGATTTTCAAAGTTTATTGATAAAGATAAATGACATCATAATGGAACCTCAGGAACCTCTAGATGAATTTTCTATCAGATTTGTCCATTATTGTTTTGAGTTCCCTGAAAAGGATGTTGATTGGGAGTTTTTAAGTGAACAGTTCAGCTATGTGATTCTCATTTCCCTTGAACAATTTTAGTTAGCAACCCAGCCTGAGCATAGTGTTCCCTATGATGACCCGCAAGTCAACGACTATTCAGACTTTGTCCCTAATGCTTCCTTTTCCATCTCCCCCAGCCCAGACCACATTCAGGCCTCCGAGGAGAGTATTGCTATTTGTGACATGCTTGCTCCTCCTCCTAAGTTGTCGGGTAGTGGAGTTGTGACCTCGAAAGTTCTTAGCAATGATAGATGGGTGCATGAGGATAAAGCCTATTGTACTACCTTTGAATTTTTCATGCACCATGTCGAATCAGAGTTTGAAAACCATAGTGGCTCATTATCTCTCCCGGTTCATGAAACCTACCTCGAGCCCACTCGATGTATCCCTGGACACAGTCATAAATATGATTCAAATACTACTCATGAATTGACTCCTATCCCGGATGAAGTCGATTCCCTTACAGGGCCTGCCAGATCATTGTTTTCTCTGAATGACACGGATGCACGTGTTGGAAAGCCTTGTATGGTTAACACCCCTACGACTCAATCTGTTCGTTCATTATTCCCCGATTTATTTCACGATCCCACCACACCAGTAATTTCTTCGAGACATTCAAAGTTTCCTTATACTGGTATCGGCAACAATCATAAGCACGCAGATGGTGTTTCACAATCACAGTTCAAAATCGATGAATATTTTAGATCTGATCTTTCTCACTCGGAATCTTTAGATATCCATAGGAGCGATTTCCTATCTGGGCAACCTCAAGATGTCCTCTTTATTGATCCATCCCAGTCGGTAACTCCCGGGGAGCCCAGCATGCTAGGTACCCAACTTAATCAAATTGATGGTTACAGCGATCACCACTTGTCTAAAAGCATATTCACTAATACCGCTGAGGACCGTCACTCGTATCTCATTGCCGACCATATGGAGACACCAGAATTCGATAATCCGCTTTGGGATGTTTCAAGTACCTACCAGAAAATCGAAGCACTTCAGCTTCTGCCGAATGTTACCCCAGGTTCTTCTGATCCTGACAAGACCCCTCAAACAACTCCTACTAGGGTTTCTCGGATTAAGGTTTCTGAAATGACAATCCCTAAGTACAATGCTCCTCAACTGCCTGAAAACCTTACGGTAAATTCACCCCATCCTGGAAAATCTAAAGAATCTGATACATTGGATGGTCAATCTGTCAGTGCGCAAACATTTGACCAAATTGATACAAAGCCCACTGAAATTTTGCAACTCACCACAATCCATGTTCACATCCATTCGCCTGTTGATCTCGCCAAACTTTTAAAGTTGGGAAACCCCCCACTTGAAAGTCCGGAGTTTGTTCAAGACGGTGAGGAATTGCAGCCCCCACTAAAAGTGAATTCGGATCCTCATAACCTTGACAGATTCTAGGAGCAACTCCGAACTAGGGTTTTCAAAACTAGGGTTTCTGCACTTGCATGCGCAAGCATCTATAATCTGCCTGACACATGCTTATTGTTTCCATTCCATAAAACTGATGGCCCTCAACACCATGATGAGATTTCCGGTCAACTCGACCAACCCTATTCGGTGGATGTGCCTACAAATAGGCAATGGCTCACCCAGTGCCCATCAGACCTAGGCTTGTACGTCAATAGATGTGTAACATTTATAAATGTTGAGTTTCAAGAACATATTGCTGTGTATCAGGATGAGATTGGAATTTAGCTTGTACAATCCATTCTGGCATGTTATTGGGGAAGTATCCATGATCTTCTTGCCGTTGCACATGCTCTTCAGGTAAGTTTTGTTGTTGGTGCACGATTTGGTATGCTGGCTCTAATCACAAACATTGTTGTTCTTGCAGGTTGGGAACTAATGCGGTGGCTGCACTGGAAAGATGATTTCACATAACCTGACCGCCTCATTGGTTAAGCTAGGATTTTAGGTTTAGGCTAGATATGATCTGCTAATAAAGTTTTGTTTGTCAAGTTATTAATTAGGTTTACTTGTTAAGGTTTTACTTCATGTTTTAGAATTATGCTTGGTGTAGTTTCTTGCGTTCTTTATTTTTATGCATTAAAAGGTTCCATTTATTTTTTTCATGCATGCTTTTTCAGTTTCTGTGTTGCTGCATAATTTTCAGATAATCACTGCATGTGCTTCGCCTTGTCTCTCCACCTCCAACTAGTGGATCGTTCCCGCACATGGCATTGCATTGCATCTTGAGCCTCGTTGTTACATTGCAGCGTGCACTTTCTTCCTCACATCATTTCCACATATTGTTGATATAGCTTTGAAAATATTCCACATATCGCCGATCACTGCATGAGCCCCCATTGAAACCCTACCACCTTGCGGTCTTGTTTTGCCTCGATTGCTGAAATAATAATCCCATTGTTTGCGTGAGGTTGTGGTGGCTATCGCAAGAGGCGGCTTCCTCACAGGATAAATCATCGAGGTTTCATTTTCAACAAGATGACTATGAGTCTAAACTTATTAGCTAGGGAGATACGAGCTAGTTGTTGGTGGGAGACCTGATGTGTTTGAGTGGCCCCAATACCTGTAAGCCTAAGCCTTGTGCCCAGCATAGACTTGGACATCTTAATGATCTATTTTTCATGCTTCGCCTATTATGGTGAATGGGATGTGAAGGTTTGGCACAATGGAAAACCCAAATTAGGATATCTTTTAGTTTCTTTAAAACAAGAAACAACCTCTCTTGCTCGTAAAATAAGTCATGATCCCTCATCCGCCCATGAAAAATAAGTGCCCCGAGCACATGAAAATAAGTGCAGCAAGCACATGAAACAAATAAGGGTAAAGGATCAAGAAAGGCTTCTTGCGTAGAGAGGTAATGCCACAACTCCGCTGGGGTACTGACCAGGCTTGCTGGCAGCGGATCAACGTTTGTGATTTCTTGAAGTGACTCTGCTGGGGTACTGTCCAGGCCTGCTGGCAGCAGAGCAACACCGGAAACTTACTTTAAAAAATCCTGAGAATAATAAACCCACTGCCTTGCTCTTCACATCATCAACAAGCTATTGGCGTCTGTGAGCTCTCTATTGATGTGTTCTGATTAGCAAGACCTAGCTGACGCACAAGGAATGGGCATACCTGTAAAGGCCAAAGTAATTCAAAGGGTCCCCGCAGAACTTGTTTAATATTCCCTTGCATCACTATCTTGGCTCAGACTGTTGTTGTGATATTGACAAAGATGCTGGGTTCTACCAGTGGTTCGCCATTTGTTGTAGCCGCTACAATACCACCCAAAATTTTGGGTATATTCAAAATTTTGGGTCCCCCTCTGCTCGGTTGGTCATTAAAGTCTTTCACCCTTTCACCCGACCTGCAGTCATTGACATCCCAACGACCTATCCCCAACCCCTCATGAGCTTTCTCACCATCATGATCAGATATTGTTGCTGCAATCACGCCGTGTGAGGGAGGGATCATCCAGCATACGCTTGAATAAGTACTTTTCTATGCATTGAGGATGTACAGTAGCAACCCTCTTACCATGGGTCATTAAGCATGTTGTTTGAAGACTTCTCCTAAGCTCGTTAGTCTCATATGTTTTATCTAGGGACACCATTATCAAAGAGTAATTGCGATGTTGTAATTTTCCACACAGGTCGACCCCACGGGTGAAAAAATCCTCAATCTTGTCATGACATCAAGGGAAATAAAATGGAGCTCAACAACAAGGCCAAAGTTGCGATACATTTTGAGGAGAGAAAGAACCTTTATGTCACTGATGCAAAAGGCTTTCTTCACTAGTGCGCACCAGATACCTAAAAACGCTCCGTTTGGAAATGTCTGTACCAGATGCCATCTCACATAAATTAGAAGCATATGCTCGTGACGTTGAAGGAGATCATGCGACCTATTAGTGAACATAATCTTGACAATATTTATATTGTGATGGAAATGGTGCATGAGGATTTGGCAGACTCTATAAAGTCTAGAAATTGAGCATACGAAAGTTGCAGCCACCAATTAGCGGCTCCCTTGAATGTTCAGTTGATTATGAACCAGTTATTGAGGGCCCTTCAGTATTTGCACCCTAGGAATGTGCTGCATGGTGATTTGAAGCCCCAAAATATTCTCATAATGGAGAACCAAACCGTAAAAATATGTGACTTTGGTCTTGCTGGAATAATACAAGAACTTGGAATGAGTCATAGGGTCATCGCAAAAAACTATATGCCTCCAGAGTTGTTTCTGAGATGCACGGGCAATCAGTTTCATTATAGCCCCGCTGTTGATCCATGGTCGATGGGTTTCATTTTTGCAGAATTGTTGCTCCAAACACCAGCATCGTCGTTGGTTTCACAGATGTCAAGTGGCATAGAGACGTTATAGTGAAGATCGATCACACAATTACTGGCCCCGAAAATGAAGATCTCTAAAAAATGATTGCCGATGCACAGACCTACCAGTTGGTAAAAAAGGCCGGTTTCCTCCTACTCCGCTTCTGTTGAGCGCAATATTTGTGGACGTAGCAGACAAATGGGCTATGGATTTGGTAGAGGGAATGCTTGTATTTAATCCACGGAAAAGAATAAGTGCAGTTAGAAGCACTACAACATGAATACATGGTCGGGATTATAGTGGATGTGCTTACCGAAAAGCTAAATCTAAAGCTTGATGAGGTTGAAAGGTTGCAAGATTTAACTCCTCCCTGGATCGAGATATTTTGGCATTCGACCGTCGTGGGAAGTGAGAGAAGGGTCCAGATAGTGTGACTTTCGGACTATGCGACCTCTCTGAGGTCGCAAGGTCACAAATTGTGCGTCCACTAGAGGCTACGACCCATGAAAGATATGCACAATTGTTCATATATTTCCTACGGAACAAGACTATACAGGGGTCCAAGCTAATCTTTAAAATCCCTTGATGTTATTTGTCAATATGCTTCTTATGCATTTGCATTTTCTTTTTATTGTATCTTTATTTTTTATTCAACATGCATAAACATATTTATGTGGGCGAGGCTAATGGCTAATCTAATATGCTTACACACAGGTACCATGAGGAGATTATGATGATGACCCAGACAAGGAAGTTTGTCGCTTACCCAGAAAATGTTGATTCATGTGGCGGGAGCTAAGACTATCTCAATAAGAGAAATGTAGAAGGGATAAAACCCCAGGTCACAGATTTATTCAGGTCACCAGGTCGCGGAGTCGTGTTCCATGCCAAACGCTCGACGATGTGACCCAGCGACCCAACGACTAGGTCGCAAGTCGCAAAATACAAGAAGGTCGCAGGTCGCACATCTGCTGAGGTCGCAGGTCGCAAATTTGCCAAGGTCGCAGGTCGCACATCTGCTGAGGTCGCTGGTCGCAAATTTTCCTAGGTTGCAGGTCACAAATTTTATGAGGTTGCAGGTTGCATATTTGCTAAGGTTGCAGGTCACACATTTACCAAGGTCGCAGGTCGCACATCTGCTGAGGTCGCAGGTTGCAAATTTTTCGAGGTCGCAGGTCACACATCTGCTGAGGTCGTAGGTCGCAAATTTTCCTAGGTCGCAGGTCACAAATTTTCCGAGGTCGTAAGTCGCATATTTGCTGAGGCCGCAGGTCACACATCTACTGAGGTCATAGGTCGTAAATTTTCCAAGGTCGCAGGTCGCAAATTTGCCGAGGTTGCAAGTCGCATATTTTCTTAGGTCGTAGGTCGCAAATTTTCCGAGGTCGCAGGTCGCAAATTTGTCGAGGTCGCAAGTCAAAAATTTACCAAGGTCCCAGGTTGCATATTTGCTGAGGTCGCAGGTTGTACATTTTCCAAGGTCATAGGTCGCACATCTGCTGAGGTCGCAGGTCACAAATTTTCCGAGGTCGTAGTTCGCAAATTTGCTGAGGTCGCAAGTTGCAAATTTACTAAGGTCGCAGGTCGCATATTTGCTGAGGTCGCAGGTTGCGGATGGCCCAAGACTGGGTCGCAAGGAAGCCTAACCGTCGGGAAGCTAAAAATTCAGGGACCCTAGAGGGAAAGCTTTGCTCTATAAATACTTCCTTCAAGAACTTGTTGATGATCTTTTGTTTGGGACTTGAGCTGAGTACATTGTATTACTAGAGGATTATACATTTGAGCATGAATACAAGAATTTTGAAAAATCCCTTTGTGGATCTGGTGTTGTCATATGTATGAGCGCTATTGAGTATTACTGTTTTCAGTTTCTGAACATCTTATATTAAGGGAACTGTATCTTTAATTCATATCACATTTGCATAACAGTTTGCTGAGTATGTTAATGATGGTTGAGTTCATTTCACTTTCTTAACGAACGTTGATGGCTTTGTTTATTAACATTTCTGTTATCATTTAAAACTTTTAGGAAGTGAAGGGTGTTCTTGCCATGAGTAATTGTTTCTTTCATGGTCAGAATAGTTTACAAGCATGACCCTAATGAAGTGTTGTTAACAACACTTCCTTCGGTCTTCATGCTTTATTATTTCCTCTTGCTACTCGTAGTGTTACATGTACATTTAATGCATCAATCTTATGTCTTGTATCATTTGATTAGGTGTGTATCCATTGTTTTATAGAGTTTAAGAGAGACCCAAATAAAGGAGAAATCAGTGGTAGCCGGACCCACACCCCGGACGGGATCCATATTCTAAACGGTTCAAGGTCTAATTGGGACCTTTTATCGAGGAGATCCCCTGCTGTTGGCCGGACATATTTTCCCATCAACAGAATGGCTTGCAATCCTTGAAACTTGGATCAACATGAGCTAAAGTCATTCTTGAAACTTTGACAGGCATGAAGTCTCATCAAGGTATAGTTATGACTCATATAGCCAGGTGTCAAATAGTTGTCGAGAAATTCCTGTAAACTGAGCCCTTAGAGTCTTTAATACACCTTCATGTATCCAACGAATCCCACACCACAATAGGACTATTACTTCTCCAAAGGTCAAAATATTTCAGAGCATACCCACTTGAAGTGACAGGCATAGAAAATGAACAATCCAAGATAAAAAAAAAACCTTTTGTCCTTAAGGAGGTCCGAATCACTACTTCAGGACTGTAGGAAAGTTTAGAATTTCATTATTATAGTGGTAATACAACAATACTCCTTGTTTTTCAGAGTGTAAGAATCAAGTCAATACTAGACCTCTTGTTTGATTAGGCCAGACTTCGATGAACTCAATTCTTGTTAAAAATTTCAAGCCGCCTCTTATTATTACATACAAATAACTGCTAGACTCCTATGAAAAATCATGTCACTATGAAACCTTAATGTTTAATAAAAAATTTCATAGTCAATGTAAGGATCTCAGAGGAAAAATATCTCTTCTACTATCTCTCATTTTAGCTACATACCTAATGAGTCATGCCTTTAAGGTAGAATATCTCACTTCTCATTTGTATTGCATTCTCTTCTTTCTTAGGCTTGTCCTCACCTGTGATCTGATATACATGGATTGCAATTATAGCATACACTATGGAAATTGGGTACTAAGCCACAAGGCTTAAATGTGTCAACAGCTAAACCTTTAATGCTAAATAGTAACATTGCACTACTACCAATACCTTGAAGGAGTTACACCTCTACTAGATTTCACCCTAAATACCTCTACTAGATGCCTCCATCATACCCAGTTCATTTGATAGATAGCTAAGCAGTGCTCAAGTGTAACCAAACATCTTCTGCATTGAATAATGATGTAAATTTCTGCTCATGATGCCACAAGTGCCACTTTATTGGAGTTTTGCATGGTGTTTGTGCATTCATTCAAGGTTTGAAGAAGGAATCCACTTTGGAGGAGGCCACAAATGCTTCTAAGGAGGATTCATTCATTGTTCCTGAAGGTAGATACATGGTTAAGCACTTGGAGGAGGAACCTTACTTTGTGGTGTAATTTTTGGAGGATTCTTGCAAAACCAACTCCATTATCATGTTATCGTTGACTTGTCTCATGGAGCTGGTTGATTGAGAGCATTATTTTAGTCTTTTTCTAAAATATTTTCATGATTTTTCATGGAGTAGAAAGGGGACCTCAACATCCTATTGCTATCTTTAGTATAGAGTTGTTGAGGAGGCTTGAATGGTAATATTTTATTGTATTCCTTGCAGAGAATACTGAAACTAGGAAAATGTTTTAGTAATAGTTGTGAGCATGCTTACAATGCTTCAGTTACAACAAATGACACTATGGCTGCTAAAGAGAAGTGGTGCCAACAAAAATTCAAGGGTTGGGAATAGCACTAGCCATTCAAAAAGGCAAGAAGGAGATACAAACATTGAAGATCATTTTCCAAAACATTCAATAGGTTAAAAGATAAAGCTTTCTGGACAATACAATTTAAAAAAAAATTCTGTATTATTTGGTAGGGGCTGGCATGCATTATATGTCCCCTTATTCACTGCAACTGATCAATCAATGGTTGCAATCACATCCTTAGTAATTTTCAAGAAGTTTTGTACTCTAAAGTTGTTATCCTTGTTACTTGGTAGAATGCCTTTCATTCACATTGTAGATGGGAGAATTTTGAAGGAAAAGGAGATTCATATTTAGTGTGGTTATTGTTCTTTAAAAAACAAAATCTTTGCATAATTCCAGCTCAGAATGTGAAGAGTGTGGTATGTGAATTGAGTAGAAAGTGCTACTTAATAGGGAAAATTTATAAGCTAGTGTAGTCTCAAATACTCGTATTTGAAGATGCCTCATTCAGTTTGTCGAAGGAGGTTGTTAGTGACTATGGTATTTTACTAGCTGATTGACTATGTACATCTAAAATTTTTGCATAATCACTCCAGGTATGGTTTTCTCTTTTACTAGTTGATTGACTACCCCTTTACATCCCAAATTTTTTTGAGTTAATAATTCCAACAAGTAACTAGATCGGATTTGTTTGCTTATACAATGGGTTTTAGGATAACTTAACATCCCAGCTGTATATTTATTTAGTAGATATGTAATCTGATAGGTGGTAAATTGCCAAGATGGTGGTTCAAAAGAAATTTTAACACACACTATCAGATTGGACATTTTGATAACATGCATTTTCATTATTTTCATGACTTCCACTAATATTCCATTGCTCATTTTGTTGGTTAACTAGAGGATGGCTAGAAGATGATGGCTTTAGAGCACTTACATGTCTTAATTTTTAAATTCTGTAATTAAAGTGTCAACAAAAGCCAACTTAATATTTAGTATTGCTAGATGAAAGGGGCCATGATTGGGAGTAACTAGGTATCAGAGGCAAATCCTCTCGAGGAAGAGAATGTGTCGAGCTAGTGCCCTTCTCGAAAACCATTTTGGGGGATATTTTTCCTTTCAATTCTGCTGAAATTGGTGTTAGTTTCAAGAAATTCTCTCACCAAAATTGAGAAAAATAAAACAAAAAATAGTTTCAGGAAATTCTCTCACCCAAATTTAGAAAAACAAGACAAAAACCCTGCAATTCTGTGTCAAAATGGTTCGCTTAGCCTTTGTCTCAACTCGCACAGGATGGTCTATTTAATGGGAAAAATTTAAGCGCAGGGGAGGGGATTCTGTTTTTAACCACTCTTAGTGCTAAATTTAGTTGTAATATATGTGTCGTGGGAAAGAAAATTTCTCTAACTGTAGGGTGTTATCATGCCTACAAAATAGGGCCAGTAACTTTCTTGAAGATGAATTTTTAATGGTTGTTCGAGGTTAGAAGACTGAGCTACAACATTCTTTTCAAGGTCATCAGAGGGCTGGTGTAGAAGAGAAAAGGGGATGGTTATGACTGGGATCCATGTTGCTCAGACTGACCATGCTCAATTAACAAAGAATCCCCATTGAGACCTTGATCATTGGAAGTTGAGACTGGTTGAATTTCATTTTGCTCTGGCTTGACATGTTCAATGAGAAAGAATCCCCAACCTTGACCTCTGTCACTTGGGATTGACTCTAACTGGATTTCAGGTTGCTCGAGCTTAACATGTTTAATGGAGAAATGTTGGCTGCTCAAACCATCAGCAAGAGCTAAATATGACTGACTTTCTTCAAGCTTAACATCTTCAGTGGAGAATATTTCTCTACTCAAATACTTATCAATGGAGAAAAACTCCATTTGACTCTCATAGTGTTCAAGGTTAACATGTTCAACGTAAATAGACTCCTTGTTTGGGAAACCATCACTTGAAACCAGATCTGATTTCCATTCACTTTGTTCAGTCTTGAACAAGCATTCCCTGTCGAAATTGTTATATCAAAACAAGCATTGTTATGATATATCTTAATCATTGAATCCGACAGGATTTCAGGTTTCTCAAGCTTAATCTCGAACAATCATATCATCTGTATTTAGGGACATAATTATCCATTCAATAGTTTTGACACATCGTGGAACAACAGGGTGTTCTTCTACTTTGTGGAACCATGAATTTTTGAGAAAACGATTGACATATATCAGAAGAAGTCATTCAAATCAGTTTGTTTATGTAGCAAGTTGTGTCTGTATATATGGGAACTAAGTTTATATCAATTTCAACTGCACCTCCTTCAATATATTTTGCAATCTCCTGGCATGGTTTTTTCTTTATGGGTGGATCCATATCACCCATTGATGAGAATATGTTGATACACTCGAACTCTATGGTACTTGACATCTAAAAAATATTCATGAAAAATATTCATCATGAAAAATAATGTTAGATGAAGAAAAATGAACAATCACATTGCACTGCATGGGCTAAGGCAGATCGCTACATGGTTTCACGGGATATTGGGACAAGCTACACCGAGGAAGGATGCGTTACAAAAATACACATTTTTATTTGATGTGGCTCCATGGCATGGATAGAGGGATTAGGCTGCATTGCATAAGAATGGTATAAGTCACGCGCCATTGTGCAAATATGGAGGGAGGACACATCGTAGCACAAAGGGAAGAATGGAAATGGGAGAAATTGTAGTAACAAATTTTACTTGCAACGGGTTTCACAAGTTGTAGCACTAAGAGAAATCAACAGAACCAAGCAACAACATAAGTGGCTAGTGATATCTGAACTAAATATCAAAAAATGGAAAACAATTTGAAAGAAAAATTTGAATCCATTTCTTACTTGCAATATCCTTTGGCATTTCAGTGAAAAATGGAAAAATTCTTTGACAACTACTGATATTTGAGGCTTGCAATAAATTCAACTAAAAACTTGGAGAAAGTGTCTGCACATCAATGCAAACTCGTTAAAACCCCACTCCAGAAATAATAAAAAAAATATGTGTCCAAAATAATCGGGTTGAAACATTTTACAGGGTCCAGTATTTCTATGATGAAAAGGGTACTCTCCGAACAAACCCCACCATTTTACAAGGTCCACTATTTCTATGATGAAAAGGATACTCTCGGAACAAACCTCGCCATTCTCTCGAGCCAAAAACTCTTACATAGATCTCATTTTTAGTTTCGCCCTATTAAGGGTTTCAGAATGCGGAATTTATGAAACAGTTTTGGAAATGTCAAAGTACGAACCTGAAGGAGGATTCAAGGGAATTTCCACCACGATCTTGAGATCTGAGCAAAGTATTCTCATTTGCTATTTTTTTCGTGCTTTCTGCGGGAGAAGAAGGGCACCTGTTCATGAGGGGTTCGGTGCCATTTCGGTGGGTTCTCTTATTTCTTTGGCTGAGGGTCAGAAAATTTTCCTTCCTCCTATATCCTCCATTAATGCTAAGCCTTTGCAAGCGATTTGGCAGTGTTTTTTCCCATTTCCCATAGCAGATTTTGAGACCCGCTGTAGGTAAGCCTGGGTAGTTTTTCCATTGGCGACAGAAGGCTGTGAGGGATTGAATGAACAAAGAGGGTAGTTGTGTGAAGGAGAATGCAGATATTAGAGGGCTGGAAAAATTTTGGGGGGAAGTTTGCACCAATTACAATTCAAAAAATTCAATTCTTCTCCACCAAAGTTCAAATCGTCTCCACCAAAGGACAATTGCTAAACTGCTCACTTCCCGCTATTTATTTTAAATGAAATTAATGCAGCCATCACAAAGTGGTGTCTTCTAATGATATGAGTTTCTTTTAATTTTTTTTTAAAGTAGCCAAACATGTTTTCATAGAGTGGAAGAAAGTCAGAAATGTTAATTTTTAAAATTCTATAGAGTGAGTTATCAATACACAAGCAACAAAGAATTTTATATTATATAGCCATGATATATATTATTTAATTTGAAGTTAAACAATATATAAAATATTTAGTGTTTTCTTCCAAGGTGCATGTTGGTGTTTTTTTTGGGTAATTTTCAAACTTTTTCTATTAGAAAGGCTATAAGGTATCTTTTTTAAACCATTAATTTTGTAAATATAATTAAGATTATTAATATTTAATAATCAGTATGGGAATCATGACACACTTAATCATGATGTAAATATTCTTTAAAATGTATGTATTGTTGAAATTGAAGGGGGAAATCTATATGAATCTCGACATTTAGGAGAGAAACTTCATTGAGGGAAAGTTGTGAGAGGATTGGGAAAAAAATTATTTAACTAAATTAATTAATCGAGGGACAAAATTGAGGAATAAGGAAGAGGGAATAGAAGAAATTTTGGGAAAAAATAAAGAGAAAGTGAAGATTAAATAATAATGCAAAGGGAACAAGAGGAGAACCATGGAGAATTGTTTACCATAGAAGCATTGTAACTTGTGAATTGGGTACACTTAACATTTCCACACTTGAGTGTAAGGAAGTGATGTGCAATGGAAGGAAATATGAAGCCTCTTGAGTTAGGGGCACTTGGTGTGGAGGTAAACACTGAAGTGAATGGGGATTGGCAATCAATGATGGGTTTCACCAAGTTCGGGGACTTGAAATAATTCTAAATTTTTTTTGACTAAAGAACATAAGGCATAATTGGAGAAGGGAAGAACTAAAGGTAGGGCTCCTTTTTTTGTTATGTAGGTTTTACATGGCCCTATTTTTTGTGTTGTGAGGCCCTGACTTAGAATTGAAGTGTAATTATTTAACCTTATCGAAGGAGAGTAGCCTTAACCATGAGTAGTGTAACAAACCCTCCTAGTCCCTTGGGTTATTCCTGGGTAGTGGAAGGTGTTACTTTAAAATTAACCAAATATCCAAGGTATATTATGAAAATGGGGTCATAAAAAACATATTTTCCCAACTTCCTTGAAACTCAAAACCAATGCCACCATCTTGTTCGATTAAACAAAATGTGGTGTAATCATCTGTAATGTTGGTTGATTATACGAGCAAAGGATTTCACGAGGAGGCACTGGATTTTTAATGTGATATGAAAAAAACAAGTACTGAACCTAGCCATTTCACACTCACCAATGTTCTATCTGCATGTGCTAATTTGGTAAATTTGGAACATGGCAAAGGAGTTTTGTTTTTTGATCACCTCCCATGAGGATTCACCAACACCTCATCCAATTATGCTAGTATAAAAAGTCTCAGGCTCTCAGCAGTGAAAAGGAACATAATGCATGCACCCTCAATCTCTTCTACATGCTTGTAGCTCTCCTCCCAAAACAAAGCCACTAGTGTTGTGTGTTCACTTTGCCCTGAATCTTGTGCAAACATCCTTAGGTAAGGAACCGTTGCACCAAGGTATGGATCCGTTATGTGTCATATCCACTGAAGGAGAACATGTTCGAAACAATAGGTAAATTCTCATAACTATCCCATCGTGGGATGTTGAGAACTCAAAAATTCCAAATGCTCATTAATGAAATCTATAAATTGAGAAATTTTGTACAAGACTTGAAGTCATACTAAACTTGAACTAAAAGGCTCAGGATATAGGTAGCGCAAAGGAACATCTGCAATATGATTTGTATTATTCTCATCTAGATCATTTTGCATGGATATATCCTGGAGTTGAAATGCATATTCCAAGTTCCATAGAACATATCCCATGGAAGGCTTGTCGAAGCCCATCTCTTCCAAGAACTTTTTGGTAGTCTCCCTAAACATTTTCAGAGAACCAAGGTTGATGGTCCCAGCAAGGTGAGGGTCAATGATTTTTTCAAGATTGCCCTTTTTCTGCCAGTGCATTTCCCTTGCACATAAGAACCCCATTAACACTACTCCAAAATAATACACATCATATTTCTCTGTCAGTTGCTTCCTTTTGAAGTATTCAGGATCAAGGTACCTAAGGGCCAAAAATACCTTTGGATCCAATATTTGAATGTCCAAAGTCTTCCACGTTTTCCCGTGAGCCTATTATTTAGATAACAATAGAGGATTCACGACAAGGTAATTAGATTGCATTGACCATATATTGGAGCTTCATTGGTATCTGGCCAGTCAAACAGTTTTCCAACAAGTTGAGGGAATCTAAATTGGTGGAGTTGAAAAAAAAGGGAAATATTTTTATGTCAAGGCAAAATCCCACAATGCTAAGCTTGAAAACCCTCTCAATATCGCAGGTCACGCCTTCGAGCTCTAAGATGGTGATGTTGCAAGGGTTTTGATCTTGTCTCCAATTCACGGTCACACCTTCGAGCTCTAAGATTGTGACATTATAGGGGTTTTTATCTTGTCTTTGGTCCACTGTGTGAGCTTGGGTACATAAACCTGGCACCATGTCAAGTTAAGGGGCATCATGAGTATTTGAAAAATAAGTTTGGATAGATTAGAAATGGAATTCTTGAGAAATTGGCTATCATACATATTTGGTTTCCTCTATCAATGTACCAAAGTCATGTGGCAGTGGGAAGTGTATATGTGCTTCCCTGTGGTAGTGGGAGACGACATTTGGCTCCTTCGCTAGTGTTGTTTATTTTCTATAGTGGGGGGCCTGGTCTTTGGACTCTGCACATGACAGGGTTCCTCGACCTTAGCGAATTATGAAGCCCCCGGTGTGGTATGGGTGTTCTCCCTCCCTTGTCATCCATGGCCCTGTGGGTGTGGCAGACTCAGAAATAATCACGGTGGCTCCACGCCAGGGTGGAAAAAATGTGGGGGCATGCGTGACTCGCTAGTGTGGGTGCGCATGGGGGTCGTGGAGGGGGTAAGCGGGGGGATAGCAGAGGTGGGGCTTTGAGGGTTCAAAATTAGAGTCGTCAAGGCGGAGGAGGCTGTGGTGGTAAGTAGAATCATGAGTTTGATTGATTTGAGGTAAATGAGGGGGAAGTTATCCAACATTGCTGCCTATAGAACTGTCGTGCACCTATCAACAACCTGATAGAAAGTGTGGACACAAATGAGAGATTTTTTTGTGAGGAGCATGTAGAGTTAATGGAAGCATTGGACCGAATGCACTATTTACAGTGCCAAGTCTCTCCGACTGGTAGTGGTTTGGCGAGGCCAAAATCATCTCATTGAAAAATGTAGAAAAGTTGGAGAATTGGTTGGTGCACTTTGAAGGGTGTGGTCAGTGTGACTTCTATCCTCCACCACATCTGGGAACAACCCCGTACAACCCTGCATCTATAACGTTGGATGAATATTATGCTATTTGGTGTTATTTATGTTTTATATGTGTTTTGGTGTCTCTGGCCCAACCGTTTGTGGACAATGTGCCTAGTCCCTATTTTGTACTTTTTTGCATCTGGTGCAAATTTTTGTCAACAGACCAAGTCGAGGTGAGACCACCTGTTTTGTAACTGGCTATATGTAATCCTTTTTTCCTACATGAATATAACATTGACTTACAAAAAAAAAAAGGTTCATACATCATTAAAAAAGTAATTAAGTTTCATACTTAAATTACTAATTTTTCATACCTATTTACTAAATAGGTCTATAAATATATATTTTAGGTTTATCTATTTAGTATTTATCCAATGTAAATATGACGATTTAATACTAGATTTAAATGAAATCACATGTTTAACATAAGAAATGTTATATTAATCTATTTATTGAATGTAAATATGAAGATTTAACCTTAGATTTAAAACAATTCACACTTTTAACATAAATCAATGAAGTTTAAAAATTAAACTTTATGGCCAAATATTATTAAAGATAAAGATAAATATTAATTTGGCTAACTAATTAATATTACCTTTACTAAAATTATAATGAAGGCATTAGTGTAAAGTTGATAGATGATACATGCAATTATGTTAATTGTAGATGAATATGTTTGCACTGTTAAACTTTAGAGACAAAAGTGTATTCATAATTTTAACATTGTAAATTCATAGGCCTCTTTGTCTCTAAATTTTAACACTAGAAATGGATTCAGAGACACCTATATTGAAATTTTCCATATATGGAGTGACACAATTAAAAAGTACTGACATAAATGACTAATTCATATACTTGTTGTACTTGTTATTTGGGCGCCATATTTGTATTCTTGGACTATAATAGTCATTTACATTCATCATTATTAATTTTCTCATTGTCTAGTCATATATTTTAATCCTAGACTAAATTGGTCATTTAAGTTAGTCGTTTTTACTTTAGTCACTTATTATCTAGTCATATAATTTATCCCTAGACTAAATTAGTCATTTAAGTTAGTCGTTTTTAGTTTAGTCACTTATTATCTAGTCGTATATTTTATTCCAAGACTAAATTAGTCATTTAAGTTAGTCATTTTTAGTTCGGTCACTTAAAATTGCTCAAATTTAGTAGTAATTCACTTGAAATCATTGTAGTGACTAACATTTTTTGTCACCTAGTCATTAATTTCATCATTTTTTACTAGTGAGAGCCCAAACGACAGCCACGCACAATGGTTTGTTGTCTGGAGAATACTAAATCACTGGGCGAAAATGCCTTTAAAAGGATGAAGGATGAACAAGAAAGATAATTTTTTCCCTTCCGTAATCAACGCTTCAGGACAAAACTATTCGATTGTACCCTTGTATTATCTTCTGATTCAATAAAGAGCTTTGATGTTTTGAACAGTCATATTTTGAGTTTTTCATTGCGTTAGATCTTCTGGTGGTCTGGGCCTAACCTCTAGGAGTTCTTTGATAGTTTTTGTGTTGTGTGTTAATTATAGAATAAATCTACAGTTACCTGATGCGGTTGTAAATTACTTCTCCACGCAATAAAGTTATGGTTTTTCTTTCTTCAGAGTAGTAACAATCATGCTTTTTGATTTAATATTTTACTACATTCATGCTTTCAGTTTTGTAATAATGATTTATTGCTATTAGATGCTTTCATTTTCTCTTAGTGCCTTGCAGCCGATTTACGAATCGTAGAATAATTACCGGTCAATGTTATTCATCTTCACAGATTAGATTGTTCCTTTAAGTACGATAAGACGTCCAATTCTTGATTATGCACAGTAAGATGTCAATTAGTCGGTTTAAAAAGAGAATTCCATTGCAAAATTATATAGGTAATTGTTGATTCAGTTTATGCAGGTTGCTGTTCAATTCACTTAAGTTGCTGTTAAATTCGATAAGTTGTTGTTCAGTTCGATAAGTTTATGTTCAATCCATCATTGCGTTGTTCAATTATAAAGTTTCTCTCCTTAAAAGCTAGGCAAAGTAGTTAGCTGCATTATTCCATTTTCATGTCTCTTTGATTTGATTGAACTTCGATAATTAGAGAATCCATTTCGTAAGCATCATTTGATCTCACTTGCATATATTGTGCTTACACTCTTGAATAAAAAGACTTACCCTGGATTGAAAATTGAATGAGGAACTTAGAGGTTGCCTACAATAAGCCACCTTTGTGAACTGACACATGGAAAATAATTACATTTTAGATAAGTCTTCTAGAGACTTATCAATTCCATCAATTTAAATTTGTTTAAATAGAATTTGCCCCGATTTACAATGATTGTCCACATTTCACCCTTCATAGCATTGAGTTTGGATTTCGACTCGATGCCCCTACATCAGAATCCCCAGGTACAAAAATTTCTATGACCTCATGGTCATATGCCTCCTTCATCCTAGGTACAAAAAGATAATGGAAAAAGTTTCTTTAAGACTCATTTATGACTGAGGATTGGTTGGTCCCCAATATGGTCGCTAGTATGTTATCACTCTAGTAATTCTAAAGTTGTGAGATTTTGGTTTAAAGTCTAAGAACACTAGAGGTAACCACATACCAACTTTTAAACTCTAAGATCTAGCCTTCTTAGGGTTTAGAGAGGGCTCTCTCTATAATATTTAACTTTCTTTGTTTTATAAAATATTAGACTAGTTATGATGGTGAAATTTGGTTTTGGTTTGGTTGGTTTGGTGGGAAAAATCACCTAATGAGATGGATAGTGGGAAATCTGTTTTTCCATTGGGCTTAGGAGTAAAAAATCAAGCAGACAGAGCTAGGATCAAGGTCAAGAAGTCAAATTTTTTTAGGGCAAGATAAATAACCCATGAAGATCTTGGAAGGTTGTTTGGTGAGGTGATATGATTGGGATAATGAGAAATGAAGGGTTCTTTGATCCAAAAAAGGGAAGTAGTAGGTAGAAGTCAAATGAAAGAGGGAGAAATGAAAGGTTCCCTACTCTAGAAATCAGCAGAAAACATAGAAATGATAAACAGTAAAGATAGGGTTCTTTTAACAAATCATGAAGTAATACTCCTATTTATTCATTAAAATTTAGAACACATAATGGATGCATGTAACAAATAAAGATAAACAATGAAAAGAAGGAAATAATTCACTTCAATAGCTCATCACATGAATCCTAAAATATGATGCTAATTGGTTTGATCCAGTCTGCTACTCGAGATTTGAAACACAAAATCCTTCAAGTCCAATAAAAAATGACTATAGAAATCTTCAACAATTTATTCCAGAATAATACTTCTAAAGATGAAGTATTTATACATAATTGTTTACAAAATATCCTAGAATGCTTCAAGGAATTATCTAAGGAAAATAGAAATATATTTACAACAAAATAGAGACAACTGCTTAAAAAATCAGCAAGCTGTCCTATCTATCCAAATAAAATAGAAACTAATTACAGATGAGGTGCAATTGGCTGCCTTGGTGTCCTTATTGCTAGATTTAGATATTTCAAGTTGGTATTGAAATTTGATCTGCTTTATCTTATACTCTTTCACTGATTCTCTTTAATCTCTGATACTCTTTTAAACTCGGATACTCCTTAGCCACTGTAAAATATCTTTACTGCTGTAATAAAAGTCTATTTTGACTACAATTCAACAAATTGTTTTCTCTCTTATCTTTCATAGTAAATCTGTTAATGACTCTCAATCTTCATCATTTGGAATTTGGATTTTCTTGAGCTTCCTGAAGTTTTCATCTTCTTCTGTATACCTGGAAAAAGTTGGTTTTATGAAAAACAAGTGTCTTATCTAATGCTACAAATAAAATAAATCTTCAAAGCTTCTGAGTAAGAATTTTCTTGTTGGAGTACCTTGTCCACCTGACTTTTCACCTTTCTCCTTTGCATATTCTCTGATCTTTTTAATGTAATCCTCGTGAGGCATTAATTTGTCATTGATGACCAGAATATTAGGCAAACTTCTTTGCCTCAAATTCTCAAATTTGACCATAAACCTGGTTATGGTGATGTTAATATTCTCACACTTTTCCTCAAGTTTTTTCATCAAATTATTCTTGGTGAGGTCTTTCCTTATTTCAAGGATATTTTCAGTCCTGTCAGTAATCTCAATTTCTTCTAGCTCTTTCTTGTTTTTGCTGTTAAGAAACTTGATCAATTCTATTGCTTGTTCTGGTTTGTTATCAAGTTCATCTTTAGTCTTTTGAATTTATTCTAATGCTTCTTTGAGTAAATCTCTCTGTTCAAAAATCACTTGAATTGAGGGCCACACATCATTGATGGCTTCAATGATCTTGTTCCATAAATGATTTTTCACATATGAAATTTGATCCTTTAAGGTTAATTCCTCCTGTAAATTATTCAATTCTTAATTTAGTCTAATAGCATTTTTCTCATGTGTTTTGGCATTTATTTGAGCCAACTTGTTTGTATTTTCAAGGTTATAAACTATATTTTTCAATATGTTAATTTCACTTGTCTGAAGTGACATTTATTCCATAGCTTTCACTAGTTTGCAGGCCTCATCTGTAGGGTGAGCTGCTGTAGTGGATGACTCTGTAGCTGATGTTGTGGATGATGTCACTGGTACTTTGGGTGCCAACTCTTATGCTAGAGTTGATGGCACAACTTTAGTGACCATAGAAATAACTGAAGGGATTTCTGGTGTTTCTGGTGTTTCTTTTTCATGGACTAGTTTATCCATTTGAATCTCCATTTCTTTGATCTATGCTGTCAACTGAAAAATAAAATTCATCATGTCATCCTTCTCATTTTTTCCTTCTATTATTTCCTTGTCTTGAGGATGTTCACTTGATGGGAATTTAAGTTGTTTCCTCAATGCTGCAATGTCCTCATTTTTCTTCTTCACTAACTGCTCTGCTGCTTTGACATTTGCAGGGTCATATCCAACCTGCAAGACCAATTATTCTAAATATTTAATTCTGAGATATTTATCATATAAGGATTATTTGTCCAGTTTCATTTGACCTTCCATGTTTGTGATAGTGTTCTGAAGTTTCTGAACACTTATAGATTTGATTGTAACAGTAAATTACAACATCTCTGAACTCTATCTATGAAATTCTATCTGATAAAGAGCATGAATTTTTTCTGTTTGAGCTTCTAAATCAATATTCTTGTAATCTTCCACTGTCTTTGGAGTTTTCACTGTAGGCTCCAATACTGATATGATTAAATTTTTATTTGAGTAGTCAAAGGCAGACAAAAGTCTATTTTGAACACTTGGTGTTTGTTTCAGATATTGAGAGTAAATTTCATTTTTGATCTCTTCATTCTTTAATTTGATCTGTTTTTACTTTTCCTTGATATCTATATCCTTCTCCTCAGCTATTTGTGAGGATGAAGCTTCTATGTTTTGATGTTTCTCTATCAACTGTGTATTTCCATTATTAACATGTTCTTCATTTCTATTCTCTGTATTCTGCTAATTTCTTATAACAGTGGTAGCATCTATGTTGGTGTCTAGGAGATCTATTTCTTCAACATCAATGATTACCTTCTCTTTACCCACTGGATCTGTTTTGGGCCTTTTATTATATCTTATTTTGAACTTATTTTCAGTAGTGGTTTCAACAACATAATTTTCTTCTTCTCTAACCCTCTTGGTGGCTTTTTCTGTTTGATTTGTAGTTTGTAAAGTGTGACAAGTATCACTTTTCTTCACTGCATCTACTAAATTATTTTCTGTCCACTCAATATGATTGGCATATTTCTCAATCTCTAGTTTTGTCTCATGAATGTAGGGTGTCAGTTTACACTTAAGCCTCATTTTAATTAGTATCCCTTTTGGAACATAATTCCAAGGAAAGCTCTCTTCAAACTTGTACTCTAATAACTGCTTAGCTGCTTCTGCTTCTTCATATCTATGATTACAAATGAATGGTCCCACTTGATTCTTCAATTTAAACTGTGTTTTCTTCTTTGCTTCTAGGAAATTGATAGAATCAGAGTTTAATATTTGTCTAATATACTCCAAGGAAAAAATCCTCATTGGTACATATTTGGGTAACTTGTATGGTAACAAATTGGATCCAAACACTCTAATCTCATTGTGCTTTTCATACAAGTACCAATAACCAGCCTTGGTCTGCTCTCACAACTGTAAAATCTTCTTCGTCTCATCATTTATCCTTGGCTATTCAGTATTTGTTAACATTTTGATCAATGGATAGATGAATGAATCCGAAAACTATGCATTGGTGAACTCTATGGACTTTTTCCTAATCAAAGAGGTCCAAAAAATATCTGAAAGAGGATTCCCTTCTATGTCAATCTTTTGAAGGGTTAATCTAAAATTATCTGCTTGAAAATACAAGAACATGTGGAAAAGGAAGGATGTGTATCTAAACACTCCTTCAATTGGCAGTTTAACCAATTGGTCATGAATATTGTCAGAAATATACCTAGAATAATCAAAGATAACATATGGAGGTTGTCCTGGTGTGAAAGTGGATAGGAAACCTAAGATGGATTCATCTGTATGTTCATCAGTAAAGTACCCTAGGATGAAAGATAACATGGAAATTACATGTCTAGAACCCTCTAGAAATTTTGAAGTGGAATATGGAGGATTGAGTTGAAGAATTTCTACATGTAAGCGCATGAATATTTGGAAGATTTGGAATATTTTAGGAAATTCAAGGCTAATATACAACTTGGTAAGTGCTTTTTTGGACAAAGGAACTGCTTGAGGCTCAAGTTTGAGCTGTAACATTTGATTAATGGATTCAACAGTAATGGTGAAAAGTAATTCTTTGTTGGCATTGACTATTGCTCTTTGCTCAGGCACATAATGATGATGGCATAACCTAATGATATTTGGGCATGAGTGGGTAACTGGAACCACATATTTGGGCAAGTGTGATTCCAAAATTTGAACTTCTTCAACAATATCTAAAGATTTTTCATAATTCAATTTGTGAAGTTCTAGCAAATTGAATTCTACAATAGGATCTGCTATCTTATAGTCAACATCTGCTAATGGAGTGTGCTCAATATCTACAACAGGGGCTTGTAGAGGATTTATTGCTATGGCAGTCTTAGAAGATGTAGTTGGAGTAGGTTTAGGCATTCTAAGATTTTTTGGACTACAAAACTCTTCTTTTAGGCTTTTCTGGCTACTTCTGCAAGATTAAATAGTTTGTAAAAGTATTTTTTTCTCTGGCAGGGATTTCTTTGATGAAAATAGGAAAAATATGGTCTTTCCTTAGGTTTTTCCTTTCAATTTTAGACTCTCAATAAGATTAATAGACTTTACTGGTTTAGAAACAAGAAACAAGGGTTTCTTGGGTTTTTTCAATGAGTAATTGGGTAAAAAGTCCTTTGAGATTAGGCACAGAGTCTTAGGCTATCTTCAGAGGGTTTCAGGGCTCAATTTGGAGTTTAAAACAATGCGAAGCATAGACATGATTTTTTCAGAAATTTTGACAGGGTTTGGCCTATTTTTTGGATATTTTAATATGCTTGTTTGGGTGGATTCGAACTCTGAATGTAATTTGTTCCTTTTTAAATTCCTTTCAAATAGAAACAAGCTTAATTGCTGGAGGAATAATTGTTATACGTAGGTACTAGTTTTTGAAGACGTATCTGAAGGTTTTGAACAGTTTCTATGGTGTCTTTTCAATATCTAGAACAATGCAAAGCTCCTCGGCAATCTTCAATAGGTATAGGCTGAAATTTGCAGGTTTTTGGCATGAAAATGGTGAAAAATTATTTCTTCAAAGTCAGAATAACTTATATAATGGTTACACGCAAAAAGAGAGAAAATCAGTGCATTTCCAATGTTTTTTTAGGCAAATTAGGGTTAATTGGCGCCTGCAAGAAATGTCAGTCAAGTCAACAATGGCAGTTTTCTGGTTCCAAGGGTATAAAACCACGTATGGTTATCGCGTTCGTTTTAGGTGGTAAGTATTTTTGGATGAAACGAACGTGATCTAGTAAGAAAGAACCACGCAGAGGAGGGAGAAAGTTTGAATGCCACCAATTTCGAGTAGAAATGAGATGGGGGATATTGCACAACTTTATTTGCAATATGGTTTGCTAGCCGTTAGATCATGAAGGACTCATGCGAATGGTCAATATCTACTTTGAGAGTTGCATCAAGATTTGGGAGTGGGGTCCAGGGTCTAATATATGTGGCGGGGTCGGTTATAAACTTTATGAATATGTGTTTATTAAAGTTTAAACCTTAGGCTTACAGGATAGGCGGGGGGTAATAGTCATATACGTTTTAAAACATTAACCAATGTTCTAATTACGGGCGCGGGTTTTATTATATAGTATTTAAACGTTTTGATAATGTTTAAAACTATAGGGGCGGGGTATTTTGTTTTATTTGATAAGTTTAAACCAGTGGGATAAGGGCGGGTTTTAATTCATCACATGGGTTATTGTAACATTGGCTTAAACATTAAGTAGAGGTTTTTGTGGGTTATTAAAAATAAAAAGGATTTAATACTATATGGGAGGGTGTAGTTTTAGGGAGTTATTGAATAAGGTAGAAGTTAATATGAAATAAAGGGTAAATATAATGCATAAAAATACATGTGTTAACTCTAAGTAAGTGTAAATAAAGCATAGCTTGTCTCTGTTGTATTTTTTCACACTTTGACTTAGGATAAATGCATTTTATGGGTTTTTGAATGATTTTTGAAAAGAAATGAAATTAGTTGTTTAGGGTTTCACTTTTACTAAGTAAAAAATGGGCTTTTACTTAGGAAAAATGGATTATGATTATGAATGAAGGATAAATGCTGATGAATATGGGTTTTATGTAGGAATTCAATATTTTTAACCAATCAATCATTGAGACTTGGGTCCGCTCCCAATAGAAGTCAGAGAAATGCTCTGAGCCTCTTTAATTAATAGTTTAGAATACTAAATAATTGTAGTGGAGGGGAAATTAGTGATTTTTTCCCAATGATGCTTTATTACATTCTTGCACAATTTCTTTCTACCTACCCATAATTATTTCTAACAATTTTTACTTCATTTTCATGGGTGCATTTAGGCTTGCAACCCTAAATCAATTTTATTTGAAAACATAAAAAATATCTAAATCTAACCTTAGTTCATCCGAGGGCTCAGATTAAACTGTTGAGCTCCTCATTTATTCTCTATCTTATCTACTGATTTGTCAAGTTTATACTGTTTGACATATCTTTATTCTCTATCTAAAACATGAAATTCAAAGCATCAAAAGTTAAGATTAAGCTGTTTAACTAATCATGGATTATGGAATTTATTGACAATCTGCACATAATCATTATTCTTGCAGTAAAGTAAATAGCAGTGGCATTTTGACTTGCTCACTTTCGGGTCTTATTTTATCTCTTTTTTCTTTTGGGGTCTATTTTTTTCATAAGTCCTTTGCTCATTATTTTAGGAATTTTACCCTCATTTTATTTTTATTATTTTTCATTTTCAAAATATGGGAAAACAACTTGCAAAAAGCAAGGTATGTACATATTTACAAGACTATCAAAGTCAATTAAAAAATTATGGATCCTATTATTATAGGACCCTAATAGTGGCTCCACTTGGGGATGACATTTCCTGGTGAAATTTCAAGAACTTTAAGACTAGTAGCCTTTGAAATTTGACTATGGTGACCTTGTAAGTATCTTTTTGATCTCTGCAATTATTCATACTTATGATATTTTACCTCTCAAAGCTTATGGCCCTCTCTCCGGGGTTCAAATTTGTTAGGAAAACATCTAATCCAATCTAAAATCTTCAATGTATATGTACAATGATCAGAGTAAATGAAACTAACTATTTGCTATCTCAGGAGAGTAGTAGTGCTTCATTATTCTTCCATTTACTGGTCCATCTAGCATAGCTGACCCATCCATTTATTTCAAGTAGAAAGCATTATTACCTCTATATCCATAAATCACAAAAGGTCCTCTCCATAGAAAATCAAATTTTCCATGTTTACCTTTGTCTTCTCTTCTTGAATCCCATTTTAAGACTTTATCTCTAATGTAAAAATCATCTTCTTTAGTCTTTTTATCAAAAACTTTCTTTATCTTATCCTGGATAACTTGAGACTTGATATAAACTTCTTCCCTTGCTTGTTGCAAGTGAATAGTTTGATTGATCCTTCTTTGAATGTCATTTGTTTCCACTTGTAACTCTTGGATAATATTCATCACTAGTACTCCTAGGGAGGATGGAAAAACAACATCCATTCCATAGACAAGTTGGTAAGGGGATGTACCAATATATTTTTTAGTTGTAAGTCTATCTGCCCATAAGGCATTGAATAACTTCTTATTCCAAGTCTTTTTTTTATCTTCTAGTAACTTTTTGATGATGTTTACAAGGCTCTTATTTGAAGATTTAGCTAGGCCATTACCTTGAGGGTAATAAGCAGTAGAATGACCTAGGGTAATATGGTATTTATGGAAAAAGTAAATCATTTTCTTAGATTTGAATGTTGCTGCATTGTCAGTAATTATCTTTTGGGGACATCCAAATCTTGAAAGAACGTTACTTTTTAGGAAGGAGATAATGACAGTATATGTGGCTTTCCTGGAGGGTATGGCTTCAATCCATTTGGTAAAATAATCAGTGGTTGTAAGAATCCACTTGTGTTGGGCTGATGATGGGGGGTGAATTTCTCTAATGAAGTCAAGACCCCTTTGTTGAAATGGAATTTCTATAGATATGGGCTTTAAGGGCAGGGGTAAAAAATTTTTCTTTCCCTCAAATATTTGGCACTTATGATAGGATGTCACATGTTTTTTGACATCTGCAAATAAAGTAGGCCAGTAAAAACTAGCTCTCAGGATCTTTTCTGCGGCAGTTTTCTAGTATAGATGTCCTCCACAGTCACCTGCATGAAATTATTGTAATACTTTTTCAACTTCTTCTTTTAACAAACAATTTAACAAAATCCCACTTTGATCTTTCCAAAAAAGTACATTGTCTAAAATAAAAAATCTTATTGCCCTAAGCTTTAGGAATCTAGCTTTTGTTCTTAATAAACCAGGAGGAGCTTGTAAGTTTAGTAATACAAATATAATATCTGCATACCATGGTGAGTTTGAAAAGGCTTCATTGATCTCTGGAGTTTCCATCTCTTCCTGATCATCTATTTGGGTAATAAAATTTATGTCTAGGGTATGACAATTTGATTCAGCCATAAGTCTGGCTAAACCTTGACCTTTTATCAACTTTGTGGGTTTTATCTCTATGTCATATTATAATATAGTGGCAATTGACTTTCCTCTTCTTCCATCAAAACCATCCTGAGTAAGAATGTCTTTTACAACAGCATTTGGGACATAGGCAATAATGTGAGAATAGAGAATGTAAACTCTAAAGTCTTTAATGGATTTTACCAAAGCTAAGGCTTGTTTTTCCATGATATTGTACTTCAAAGATGCATCTCTAAGTATTTTTCTAAAGAAAGATATGGGATGTTCATAACCCTGGTCATTTTTCTGCAGTAAAACTGCAGCAATGGTGTGTTATGAAGAAAATGAAAAAATGATGAAATCCTTTTTGAAATTAGTACTTATAAGAACTAGAGTTTTGGTTAATGCCTGTTTAATGGATTCAAAAGATTTTTTGGCCTCAACAGTCCATTTAAGAACTGAATCCTTTTTAATCATGTTATTTATTTTTTGGCCTCAACAGTCCATTTAAGAACTGAATCGTCTTAAAAAGTTAATCTTACCTAGAAATGATTGTAAATATTTTATGTTTCTTGGTGGATTGATGTTAAGAATTTCTTCTATTCTTGCAGGATCTATTCTAATTCCTTCCTTAGAAATTATGTGTCCTAGTAACTTGCCTTCTTCTAATCCAAATAAGGTTTTCTTAGGATTTAATGAGATGCCAAAATTTCTACATTTTATAAAGACTTGTCTAAGATGATCTAAGTGTTCATAATTAGTCTTATAAAATACAGTTATATCATCTAAGTAAATTACCAAGAATTCATGAATTTCCTTTGCAAAGGCTATATCCATAGCTTTTTGAAAGGTTGCCCTTGCATTCATTAAACCAAAAGGAATTTTTACATACATAAAAGTGCCCCAAGGAGTAGTAAAAGATGTTTTGGCTTGATCCTCTGGTTGGACTAAAATCTGGTTGTATCCTGAAAATCCATCTAAAAGAGAAATCCTAGAAGATCCAACTACCCTTTGTAAAATATGATCCATTTTCGGTAAAGGATAATTATCTTTTAAGGATACTTTTTTTAGATTCCTAAATTCAGGACATAATCTAATCTCTCCTATTTTCTTTTTGGATGGAACTAGGTTAGAAACCCAATCAAAATATCTGATTGGTGCAATTATCTGTGCATCATACATTCTTTTCACTTCTTTCTCTATGAAGGGCATAAAAACAGTGTTGATTCTCCTTAATTTTGTCTAAAGGGCTTTTTATCTTCTTTTTCAGGAATATTCTGTTGAATTATATTGGTGTCACAGGATTTAAGCTCCTCATAACTCCAAGAAAAAACATCTTGGAATTCCTTAAAAAGAGCAATATATTTTTCCTTTTCCTGTTGAGGTAAGGCTTTGGAAAGTTTGATCATTTTGGGTTTCAATTCTGTGCCTATGTTGCATTCTTCAATGTCAGATCTAAGTGGCCCCATTTTGGGTTTTCTAAAAACATCATTTGAGTCAAATAAATATTCTAATGGAGTTAAACCTTTTGGTAAGAAATTATCTTTGAGATTTAATATATCAGATTCTTCATCAATTATCTCATCAATTTATACTCTCTCTAATTTATCTATATCTGATTGATTGAATTTAGTTGGTCTAGAAAACTTTAATTTATTTACATATACATTTTTCAAATCAATGTTACTGTCTAAATCTTGATCTATGGTACAATCAATGTCTATCTTACAGTTCTAAAATTCACCTTCAGTATTCATAAAATTATAACTTGCTAATCTTGTGAAAAAATCTGCCAATATTTGATGTTGTCTAGGATTATTGGTCTATGTTTTACTTCTGCAGTATACATATGATTAGGCTGAAAAGCTAAATTACAAGTGCTAGCAAATGTTGCTAAAGAATGTGCTTGTAAATTTTTCCTTCTTGGTATTGCCGAGAAACACTAGTAAATTTGGCCCAATTTCCGACGGCAACTTCGTCGCTATTCCGACACATAGTCGTTGCAAGAGTGATAGTTCGAGGACGGACAAAACGTGGTTCGTCATAACATCGCAATTCTGACGCATTGACAAAGTGTCACAATACTGACACATTTTTCGTCACTTCCAAACAAGCGTCGCTCTTCCGACGTTTACCAAACCGTCGCTCTTCCGACGTTTGTATAGTGTCGCAATTCTGACGAAATGTGGTCCGATGTTTTGAACGTCGCTCTTTCGACGTCTTTAAACTGTCGCTCCCCCAACACTTCAAACTATCGTGATTCCGACGCCCTACAAAAGTGTCACAAGACCGACGCATTGCAAAAGTGTCGAAATACCGACGCTTTCCAGAAACGTCGCAATACCGACGCCAGGAACAATTGTTGCAATTACGATGGAATGTGGTTTGACGTTCTGAACGTCACTCTTCCGACGTCTTTATACTGTCAATCTTCCGACGTTTCTAAACTATCACAATTCCAACAACGTACAAAAGTGTCACAATATCGACGGTTTCCATAAGCATCGCAATACTGACGCCAAGAAGAACTGTCTCAATATTGACGGACGTCGCAAGACCGAAAAAAATGGAAATCGTTCAAAATTTCAGAATACCAATGCTTATGAAGTGTCGGTATACCAACGGCGGGTTCAATTTAAAAAAAAAAAATGAAACTTTAAAACAGGACAGTAAATCTCCAATATTTGTTATGAATTGTGGGCATTCCAATTGTTATGAACATAATTCGACTGTGAAATATTTATACCTCCATTGAACCTTAGTTAGGACAACAATAGTCGACGTATATATGCATGGGGCCTAGTGCTAGCGACCTTTCCACATCCAACGGTGGATAATACGTCGCTCTGGCCTTGACGATCCAATGATCCAACTGGATATCATGTGAGTTAGTTGCACGATCGTTAACTCGCGATGAGAGTGGGTTTTCAAAACCGCTCAAGGCCACGTGTTGGCCTATGAAATTGATCGCGTTCAAATGGGGAATACCGCTTCCCGTATAAAGGCGGTGCGATATGCCGGAAACCCGTCTTTACTGTGCGGTCCTCAAGGTTCCGACTACTCTTACTCTAGGTTCTGTCTGCTTACCAATGCCTTACTGCCATTAAACTATGCCTCATTTTTCATCCTTCACGTAGCCATACCAAACGAACTTGGGCACGACCATTTCGAGGAGACACGATGCATTACATATGCCACGGTTTATGTCTTATGGTTCCGACAGGGTTAGTATCGACTCTGCAAATCGATACACCGGTCCTTGGTTCATTCAATTTCCTACACATTCACAACACCCATTACGAGGTTTTACCTAGATCACGGAGGTTCGAGTACAGCATCTCCTTGCTCTACCACAGGCGCACGTGAATGTCATTAACCTAGTTCACCCTCTATTCACGCAACTGATTATAGAGAAATTCCCCAACTGTTTGACACAGTTATCTGTGGAATTCACCAATGCTCATAAGTCCTGAGTCATTAGCTCATGTTCCACCGAGAAATCAACCAGTCTATATGCACATAACCTCATCATAGGGTTTCTTAATTACCATGGGATTTCAATTATCTTTCACCAGGATGCGTACATATATTCACACACAAAAAACTTACTCAATCAACGCACATATAATACTAACAGATTCCTTATATAAATGAATTTTCTTACAGTCTCCTGGTGCTCAGCCAGATCTTCGATACAATGGCCTCCTCTTCCCTATGCAGCTCTATGTAGTTCTCTTTGCAGGTCTTCTGTGCAGGTATATCGACTCTGTCACGGAGGTTTATTTTTATATCAATTACAATGAATCGATTCGAATTTCTCGATGACTCACAAACTCTTCAAATTATTAACTCTGAGACTAATTCTCTGACAGACAGAGATGGACTCCTAGAATTAGCTTAACTTCTGAAACTAACTATCTCTTCAAGTGTCCATTAATCATTCGGGCAGTTACATTTTCTCTACAAATTAAATAAATTAGCTCAACTATGGATAATTTCATAGGGAAATAAAACATGAGAGCCCCCTTTACATTTATTTATGTACAAAAGTTGTCTTGGGCCTAATGCCCCTGCATCAGATAACATAGTGAGGGGCTAAATTTCCAGAGCTTCCATGCATTTGTAACATCTTTGGAGCATTTTCATGTGGTTTAGACACCCTTGTCACTCAAATTGGTAGTATATTAAAGATGACAGATGTTTTCAGCATAACAAGAGCCCTTTCAGGTTTCATTGGAAACATTATTTAGAAAACACAGTTTGTGCAATCAATCTTCATACCGAAGTAGCATATATTCAGTTTCATAATGACCTAATGTCATCATGTACTCAACAAGTCAATTGTTGTAGTGTCATACAACCTCAAGCCTCAAACATCTTTACAAGTGAACATTTCAGGTCCGATTTAGAACAAACCTGTTAGAGATTTTACTGAAATCAAGTTACATTCTAATTCTCATTTAATATAGAGATTAAGATTTTGAATCTATGATGTTACTATTGTTGCCAGTATTTTTAATGTACTTGTGCCATACCAAACTCCACTAATAGTAACAACAATGTTGAATCCTGATCAGTCTCCATCCATGGGATTTTAATGGCCCTTAGATGTGAGATTCACATTCCAAATTGAATCATTTCATAGAATGACTCCATTGCATATTACTGCCTTTTAGCTATGGCTGAGTATCAATTTTACCAATTTGGCAAGCACTTGAATATAATCCTAATTACATCAAATTTCAAAATTTGAGTCTAACCCTAAGTGCAGAAAATTCTGCAAAACCCACTTACGCAACACAGTCTAGGAGGGGTTAACATGCCTATGAAGTATTTAAACATTGTTGAGGGCTAAGAATAGTTGGACTTTGCCAACTAACCAAACTCACTTTTGACCACTTCTAGTAACTTTAGCCTGTAGATGATCTCATAAAAAGAAAGCAGGTGGTCCAATAAAAGGAAGGGGACTAGTTGCGTGTTTCATTCCCTTTTTTTTGTCAGCTGAAAGATTTCCAAGAAGAATAAATCTACTGAAGCATGAAACTGATTTTGTTGCTACCCCAACTACCACTGATATACATCACAATGTGTCATAATTTATTGTAAGTCTCTATTGAGAGTGGGCAGCACTAAATCCAAGTAGTTCCCCTCATCCCTTAAAAGACACCTCTAAATATAACTAGAAATTTCAAATAGTTAGTAAAGGAAAAGTACAATGATACAATAGATCTATGTTGAGCCAAAAACCTGTGCATTCACAACAAAACTGGGATGGATAAAACTTTAAAAAAATTATGGACTTTGACCAAAAATCGTCTTATGCATACAAAATGAAAGAAGTATTGGCATACTACTATTTTTACAAATTTAAGAACAAGCAGAGTGAGTCTCCGGGCAACACAGTTTCATGTGGAGACCCTAGATCCTTGTACCCACAATATCTAGTCACTTATAAAATGATTGCCAAAACAATGCCTTTGCTATGCATGTAAGAACACCACCTGTATAATGAGGGATATGTAATATTGTATAAGAATCAAATTTATACAGAGTGGTCCAAGATTGTGTATTTATGGAAGATACAACTGATTTTGGCATGAAACATGTATCCATGATTTCAATGTGCCTTATTTCAAAGCCCATTGATTATTTACTATGAAACCTAAACTTTCAAAACAAACACATTGAAATCACAGTATCTCCATCACGAATATCATAAATATTAACTGTCTTTTGGGCACTAGTAGTAGATACCATAAGAGGCCCACATGGCCTGTACCACCAATGTTGATTCTCTGGCACAACATTTGTAAAGCCAAAATTTCTCTCCGAGACATCCCTCTCTGCCAAAACTGGAGAGATGGTACTGGACGTTGAAGTGAAGGCCTCTGATTCAGTATGGAATGCCATAATTTATTTATTATAAAAGTCCCATGAACAGAAACCTGAGTCAAATGTACAACCTACAGATTATGCCACAACATATTTACCAGAGTGACCATCTGAACTAGTTGCTCTGATCAACCAGCAATCACCCCACATGTTTGGGGTAAGCCCATATGGAGCTTTATATTTAGCCTTCTCCTGGAGATTGGAAAAAAACAATACTGAGTATTACTCATACATCAACTTCCCTTTATGTTAAGGGAAAATTTAAAGAGTGCATAAATATTCTTGAAATCCCAATCATAGTTTCTAGAAAATTTCAATAGTTTTTGAAATGAACTACATCCTATTTAAACTACGTCAAATATTTAGGCAAATCATTTTTTTAAATAGAAATTGGTGAATTTTATTTCAAATATAGAAATTTAAACCATGAGAATAATCTAACCCCTAGGATTTTCCCTATTTCTAATAGAAAATCCCAAAATGTATAGATTATAACACCCATAAACCCCAAAATTAAGTACAATAATTAAAACCTCCACACCTCTAAATTCGCTATATCATGAAAAGAGCAGCATCCATCATCATGGGAAAGCAAAACCAATTCTCCTTCTGATACAAACCAGCCTGCAGTAGATGTCTTATGGTTGAGTAGATTCAATCGATCACAGGAAACCTCTTCAGTTTCTTCAATATTGCCAAAATGCTCTGGCTTGTTTTCCTGATCATCATCAAAGTCCATATTTTCATCACATTGAATTATTTTGGGTTCATTACAATCAGGTCCAGTGCCTATTGCATAGCTCCAGACATCCAATCCAATATTGGAACTGCCATACCCATTCCCATTAGGGATTGTAAATCCTGCTTCTGGCTTTAATTTGGTAATTTTAAGAGCACTAGAACTGGATTCAATTGATTTAGACTTGGTATAGTTGTCCTCGGATTTGTATTCCGATACAACACTATACTTGTGCATCAACGCAAACAAAAAATTCTGTAGCAATGGGATCTTCATCTATGGGGTTTGTGGATCTGCCCTAAAAAACATCCCGAATATCTGATTCATTTTAATTCAACTGATCATGCAAATCCACCCTCATCTTCAGCACAACAAGATGAACTGAAGGCCGGTTTTTCAGCAATTTATGGTGGGGGTAAAGCCTATCTTCCAGATATTGACTATTTAAGCGTTTAATTTGTTTTTTCAGAGACCCGACCATAAAATCAAATGAATCTTGCGAATCCTGTGAAATAATAAAAAATAGTAAGGCCATTATTTATTGGTTTGAAATAATAAACAACATGCCACAAACCCACATAATTAGTAAATTTTTTAAAGACAATAATTCCTACATATTAAAATATAAAGTTATAACATACCAGCTCATACTCGAACATAACATCTGTATCAATATTCTTCTTCTGTATCTTCTTGATCTTCATCCAAATGATCGACATCTATATCAACATCTGATTCAGAAACAGTGTTGAAATGATCGACCATGTCATCATCATCATCATCAATTATGTCATTTTCAATAATATCCTCATCGACATCATCATCAATAATTATTGCCTCATCTCCTATGCCTGGTTCATCTTCTAAGATATCTTCTTCGTCTGTCAATGCATCTTCCCGCTCATCTGCCACTGCAGCATCTTCTTCTTGATCAATATCATCTTCTTCCTCTACAGTATACTCTACTGGCCTTCCTCTTGGATCATATCTAATAGCAAATGACCATTCGTTCTCACTTGGAACCTCTGAGTAAAAGACTTGTTCACATTGGCTTGGAAAAACACAGCGATCTTTTCCTGCTTCAAATTGCGATGTTTTAACCATTGTAAATCCATTTTCATGTTCAATATGTGTTCTATCATCATCATGTACATTCATTCGTAGCCTATACCATTTGACGTCGAACAAAACTATTTTGAAGGAATTAAAGTCACACTCAACTATATCATCTAAGAACCCATAATATCTATTTTCAAATTCTCGAGGATGTCTGTCACTCCTGGAGGAAACATTAGTGACCTGGAATATTGTAGTTATCCCACTATCAGAAGTTTTCCTGTTATCATCCAACTGTTTAATGCGAAATTTATGACCATTGCACCACATAGCCTTGTGGTGTTTCAATTGCAATATGCCAAACATGAAAAAGATTCATTCTCAATTAATAATTAATCATATAATTTACACAGCATGAAAATTAACTGAAAAATCAAACTTGTTGTCACATTATAAATATAGTATAAAATAAGTAATGAATAAAATAGGTGAATTAATTGCTTACCTTTCTATCTTTCAAACCATATGCTAAATCGATTTCCCTGTTTGTAACGTTCCATCTCCACTACGATACACTTCTCTAATCAATTTAGATAGTAGTTGCCATGATAACCTACCGTTGTTACATGCTTTACATGTTTCAATCCATTCACTCATCCACTCAAGATTGTTTGCAATGTATAAAAGTAGTGCCTCATAATCTTGAGCACCTGAATAAAAAAACAATAATTCACCAATATTAATAAATATTACTTATAACCATGGTAAATTATATTAGTTAATAAAATATGAAAGAATAAGACCTAAATGAATATAATGATCATATACATGATGTAAAAAAATGAAACATTATATGTATTATACATAATAAATCTTTTACCTCTCACTTTCTTCATTCTACCTTTTCCCAACAGGTGCTCCACTTCAAATTTTTTGATGGAGTTCACATCCCAAATGCAATCCACCGCCTTCATGGCTAGCGCAGCTAATATAGGAAGATAATGAATAATATACACCATGGATTCATATACCACATATCCCTCCACCATAGAACCCTCGGGTTGTGCTCTTTGTCTAACCAAAGCCTTGAAGGATTTCAGGTGCCTCTCGACCATCCAAATTGACCTTGTGTGTAATGGTCCACACATTTCAATCTCCTCAACTTGGTGTATCAAGTAGTGTTCTTGTGCATTGAAAAATATTGGAGGTAGATACTTTTTCATTGCAAACATTAGCCGAGGAATTTCTCTCTTCCAATACTTTATTTCATCTTGACAGATTTCTTTCAATGACAACCATCTGCAAATCATTACGCAAGGTTATTTCAATGAAACATAATATATATTTCATTACAAGTAAATTAATACATCATTTCATCAAGTATGAAAAGAAATTGTAGCAATTAGATTTTGCGTATAAATCAAAACTACTTACCTCATGTATTTACTAAGACCATATATAACTTGTTTGACATTATTGTCGAAGTCATTTGGGAGAGATACAGGTAGAACATACTATAACAATAAAAAATGAATCGTTATTGGTTTCCAAATTAAACAGAAAAAAGGAAAATTTAAAATATGTATTCAAGCAATAACATACAAAAATGTATACCAAAAAAATTACCTTAACAAAGGTATGCCAATCATGTGTTTTCACCCCACTGAAGTCACCTTTCTTCATTAAGATATTATTTATGTTTGAAGCAAAACCTGTTGGAAATTTAATTCTTCTAATGACCTCTTTTACATCATTGCTTTGTTGTTCTGTTAATAACCATGGAATATTATTATAATTTCGACCTCCATTGTTATTTGATCTGTCGATCACACTTTTCATCGCATGATTCGATTTCTCAATGTCAGCAAAAATTTTGTCAATTTTATCTCTATCATGTGCACCATCTATGGTTCGCCATAACATTTCTGTCACATTCTTCCCGACATGCATTATATCAAACAAATGAGCTATTTTTAGGTCCTCATAGTAGGGCAACCTCGCGAATTGAGAAGGATAACATTTCATTCCAGGTGGAAGTACAATATTAGTACCTTCACCGTGACGATGACCTTGATATTATTGAATAAAATAAATCAGAACAATATTAATTATAAAATACAATAAAATAAATTCATTAGTTAAAACAAAAATTCCAAACATTACATAAACAAATAATATATATATATATATATATATACACACACACAAATTACGTACCAGCTGCTTGACGATTATTAATTCTGTTATATTCCAACATCCACAACTGAGGTGTCATTCTTCGTGGTTTTAATCCAGTTTCTTCTTTATCATTGAAAATATGTTTTTCAGTAGTACGATACTTATGGTTCCTAGGGAGGAAGTGCCTAAACTCATCAAGCACCATCTTTCTTAACTCTGACGAATGACGATACTTCATCTTAGGGCCATAAATTGGACATGAAAATCTACCCTTTGTTTGAAGGCCTGCAATAGATGGATCAATAACAATTAATATATTATGAGATCATTTTTAAAACATGCAATATGGTATATCTAATTTAAATAATTATGTATTATATTACAGTGCAACGAAATATTACATACCACAAACATGTGTTAGTCCTGGGGCATCATGAATTGTCCATACAAGCATTCCACAACATTGAAATCTCTTTTGCTTGATTGGTTTAGTGATGTCATACATAGTGATGCCATGCCATAACTGTATTAGCTCATCGATAAGAGGCTCAATATATACATTCATATCTTTGACCTGGTACTTAACTAATTGTTCAAAATTATGGTACATAATAATTACTACCATGATATATGTATATATAAGTAAGTAAATAAATAAAATATATATTTATGCAAACAACAAGAGAAATGAAAATGTTACATTCAAAGAAATAATGTATCAAATACGTAGAATAATCATAGTCAACATTATGTTCTCCCTCTTTATTGACATACAAGGAGGAATGTTATTGTTGATAACGAAAATAGGCCACACTGAGTAAGTAGATCTAAGCTCTTTGAATGGATTAACACCATCATTTGCCAATGAAAGCCTGACATTATGAGGTTCATTTTTAAAATCTACATATTTTTCCTCAATTTCTCTAAATGCAGAACCATCTGCAGGCATTCGAAGAACAAACGTGGAATTATGGGAATATGACGAAGAACCTTTTGAGGCACCTTTTTGGTTAGTTGATTTGTTCGATATCTACTGGTACCACATTTCGGACATTCTGTTTTCAACGCATGTTCTCCGTAATATATAATATTATCTTTAGGACATGCATCTATAGTGTTATATTCCATTCCAAAGTGTTTCATAATAGCACGTAGATCTCGATATGTTCGAGGTAAAGTATTTGGCGATGGTAAAAAATATTCACCCAACAATCTACAACATAAACAAAAAGTAGTGTCTTGTAAATATTATTAATCATATATATATATATATATATATCATAGTTATTAAAACTGGAACCGGTGACTGGACTGGTGGAGCTAATGAACCAGGTTTCGAATCGGAACCAGTCTAACCGGTAGCGGTCAGATCTCAATGAACCGGTTTTAAAAAAATTACATTAAATAATTATTTTTTAATTAAAAAAAAAAAACTATTTTTAAGATTTGCAACCATGATTCCAAGCCAATAGAGACAAAATATGAAAATTTTGCTCATTTATATACCATGCAAAGGTGAATATATCAAAATGGCACCAAATGCAATACATATCATCGAAAAATACATAAGCAAACTTGTTGAAGTAATATATCAGGTTTCTCTTATATTATTCACTATGTTTTATTGCTGAGTTAATATTATAATATACAATCTGTCCCTGCTCAGATCTGTTGTCAATTCATTGTATCAACCTTAAAGACAATTCTGGGTTCAGTATATATATATATCAGACCAGCATTTTGAAGATCTTGTATTCTTCATTATCTATGTTTGCTTGGCAATAAATTTCTAGAAAAACATCTACAACACTTAGAGGTATTGAATTGTTTTATGAAACCCACTATTAGTGCTATTTGTAACAAGTTGAGAGAGCATTACAACTTCAGCAGTCTGCTCACAATGTGTTTGACGAAATTTATCACTGAAAAGATTCATTAAAACCCAGAAAACTCAGTGGCCAGTTTAGTGCATTTCCAAGCGGGAATTTTCTAGTGGTCAATTTATTATTGCCAGTCACATTTTCATTAGGTTGTATGTTGCTTTCCCTTGAGTGGCGTCAGACCATTTGCATCAGTCTTGATGCCATGATCAAATTGCTTGTATGCTGTGTGAAAGGTTTTGTATTTATGCTGCTGCTATGTGTGAGTAGAGAGAGAGGGTCTGACAGTTCCTAGCTGAGTGTGAAATAAGGTTGCTGCTGATTGTTTTGAGAACATAAATTGTCATCAAGTACACTTGATGAGTTGCATGCTGCCAGGGATTTTATGCTAGCCAGCCTTGTATTTATCAATCATCATGTGTATTGTTGCTACTATAAGGTGTTGAGTATGAGTTATTAGACAAGTTTGTTGCTAGTATAATAGAGGAATTTGCAGCTCATGGAGGAGACACTAAGGAATTTGCAACTCATGGAGGAGCACCTAACCGGCCGGTTAAGTACGGAACTAGCCAGTTTATGCATAAACTGGCCGGTTCCATACTTAACCGGCCGGTTAGGTCTGGTTAACCGGCCAAAACAGGTGAGAATAGGCTATTGACCGGGTTGCAAGGCCAGTTCCAACCGGCAGCCGTCCTGACCGGCTGATTTTGATATATATATATATATATATATATATATATATATATATATATAAGTTATTATTTTACACATTTATTACAACTAAAAAAAGGGAAAATAATCAACATTTATATATATGTGATCATATATACATATTGCATACCTTAGGAGTTGTGTCATACATCTGTTCGACAAATTATTCATAACCTTTAAGTTCACCAACAACAATAGCAGAGAGCTGGTGAACTTAAAGGTTATGAATAATTTGTCGAACAGATGTATGACACAACTCCTAAGGTATGCAATATGTATATATGATCACATATATGTAAATGTTGATTATTTTCCCTTTTTTTAGTTGTAATCAATGTGTAAAATAATAACTTATATATATAAGTTATTATTTTACACATTTATTACAACTAAAAAAAGGGAAAATAATCAAAATTTACATATATGTGATCATATATACATATTGCATACCTTAGGAGTTGTGTCATACATATGTTCGACAAATTATTCATAACATTTAAGTTCACCAGCTAATGTGTAAAATAATAAATTATATATATAAAATTTATTATTTTACACATTTATTACAACTAAAAAAATGGAAAATAATCAACATTTACATATATGTGATCATATATACATATTGCATACCTTAGGAGTTGTGTCATACATTTGTTCGAAAAATTATTCATAACCTTTAAGTTCACCAGCAACAATGTAGCAGAGAGAAGAGTTGCATTTGAGTGTTCAAAAAGTCCTTCACTTGACCTTTCAATGAGAGGTACATCATAAATATTGTCACTGCTATCTCCACCATCATCATCTGACTCACCATACAAGTCTTGGAGCATTTGATTTGTCCCATCATTAATGTGAACTGTCTCATTACTGTCATCATGATCTACCTCCATGGGATCATTAAAATTACCTTCATCATTCACTTCATGTTCTTCACCTTGTACAACATCATTTCCAATACTAATATTTGCTGCAATATTCTCTTGTACTGGTACAACATCATCTAATCTACTACTATTTAGTTGTGGAAGCTGGTTGATCATCTGCAAAAAGTTGGGGGGAAAATGTGCCTTTATGAAAATTACAAACATTAATAATTAAACATTAGTGCGCATATAAAAAATATTAAAATAATATAAAATTTTACAATATAATCAAAATGAAGATAGATAATTAATTACCACGGGACGATAGTCATTCGATCCACCATCAATGTGCCCATATTTCCTACAATGCATTGTTTCTATTGCTATTAAAACTCTAACGTTATTTCTCATACAACATTTTTTACAAGGGAAATAAACTCTACCATCACCCCTTTCACCCTTTTGAATTTTTTTTCCAACTCCAATGTTTTCTTCCATTGATGCAAATTATCCTATAAAGAAAACAATAAATCTCTCTCAATGGTGTAGAAAACCCAAGACTTGTTGAACTCAATGGGAGCTCAATATATAAGCAAAAAGAAAATAAAAGTGGGCATTTTACAAATAGTGAGCTTTTTACAAAATGTGGGCTTTTTAAAAAATTGTGGGCTTTTTACAAATTGTGGGCTTTTTACAAAATTGTGGGCTTTTTACAAATTGTTTATATTTTTAATAAAATGTGGGCTTTTTACAAAATTGTGGGCTTTTTACAAATTGTGGGCTTTTTTTATTCTTAATGCATTTTCTGTAGAATACTAAACAGATTTGTCCAAAATTTGAGATGCAAACTGTAGTCTCTACTACGTTTGGAAAATTGGAGGTTTATAAAAGAAAAACTGTGAACATAATTGTACCACTATGATAAGAAGCTGTCATAAGCGTTCCTTCTGCTTCACAAACGTGGAACTACCTTAAGAATTCTTATGGTTGATATAAATATTAGAGCATGGCAGTTAAATGTAGTAGTTATGCTAAAATACTGAATAACAGCTTGAGAGTGCTCTTAAGATACTGTACGAATGCACCAAATTAAAGCTGTACCATTACTAAAGATAAATGGCCAAAAATAGTCAATTTTGATATCGTGAAGTTATCTCTTTCTCGGTAGCAAACTGGGGATAGGATGGAAAATATGATAGAACTAAGTTCCAAGGAATAAAAAACCAAGGCCAACATAGTTCTGCCTTGAATCAGAGACAAAACAAAGCTGCCCAAAAAAGTGTTTGAGAGCACCCATTGAAGCTCCTATATATAGCAGAGTCAACATTTTCCTATTGAACAAGTTTGTATAGTCAAAGCCACAACAAGATCAGATAGCCACGATCCTAAATGAGAACCAGAGCCAAAGCTAAGACAGATCCACGTTTAGCAGAACAAGACAGCCATAGCAAAGGATTTGACCATAGAACCAGATCATGAGAGATAGCAAGATTCTTGCTTCCACTGTGGAAATGTAGAAACTGTACAAGGGCTTTGCTTCCAGCAAATTTCATTGTGTCAGTAATTAATATGGTGTTGTAAGCGCTCATTAGTAGAATCTTAAAGCCATTCTGGAATTCTTTTAACCTGCAGAAGGTTTTTTGTGGTTATAAATCCTCATGTTCAAATTCCATTGTGGATTGGTTGTGTTTGATATTATGTTTTTACTATCCGCAGTTGAATTTTCGCACAGAAAATTATCAGTCTAAAGCGGAGCAATTTTGCGATGTTTCTTTTGCTTCTTATTGTGAAGTATTTTGCTCAGAACTCTACTCGTTGTAATAGAGGTCTTGGGCATAGAACAGGGGACTTGGGTTTTTTGGAATCAAATTTCATATTAAGATGCTCATCTGAATAATGGCACAGTGAGCCTTAGCATGGAGTTGGGAGTACCAATTTGAAGTGCGGGTAGGGCATTGTACAATATACCAGTTAGATTTCTAGACACTAATACAAAAGTTTCTTCTTCTTTCAAAACATGTTTCTCCTTTTCTGTAACCAATGTGGGTCCTATTCTTGTTTCAATTGGGGATGGATGAGCATTTTTTATTGCTCCAGATGATCACACTCTAGGTAGCCTTGGAGGCTATTTGGGGGTGATGAGTCCAATAGGTCTCAATGAACTGTTGCCCTCGCTGGGGAATACTATTGCAGTGGAATTTGATACTATTTTGGATGTTGAATTCCACAATCCTAATGGAAACCAATACCTTCAGCTCCAGTACCTGTTCATAAAAGAGGGTGCCATAGTCATTCATGCGTGCAGAGAGGGTGAATTGCAGGCATTGCAACAGGAGGTGTTTTTGTTGTTGCATTGGCCACTAGATTGTTTGTTTGGTTCTGTTACAAGTGCAGAGTATTGAAAAGGACAGACAAATTTAGTTTAGATATTGTGAAATTGCCTCAGAAATTCACCTACAAAGAGCTTAGCAATGCTACGAAAGACATTTTTTGAATGTGATTGATAATCGATAATTTCAAGCAAGGGTAATCTCCTTGTGAAACCCAAATTTCTGAGCATTTTCTAAAACCTGATGACAGAGTCATTGTAATGAACAAGTGCCTAGGTCCATATTATGTCCAAATCTACCAAGCACCAAGATCTATAAAAAAAATCCACAGTATCTGTGAACTAAGAAGAAGAGGCAGAAAATGTATTCTACTTACCTGTTCGAATAGTGCTTGGGGTTTACCACGGCAAAAATTTGACAGAGCCCATGTAGCATTTCTTATCATTGAAATTCTGGCAGTATCATTCAACTGGGCAAGCACCTGCCTCGGAGCTCCATGACTGAGGGCAATATCCCTAAATGTTGCAGAGTCTCCAGCAATATTTCCCAAAGCCCAAACAGCCTTACATGAACACCAGTTGAACTCAAAGTTGGGTAGTATTTTTTTAAATCAAATTCCAAAATTATAGACGTATAAAGATAGTTGGGAAGAATAATTTTATGCCTCTAAAATGAATGTGCTACCTTTTCTCGAACATTATCATTCCCAGAGGTAAGAAGTTCCACAAATATAGGCAGTTACCCGTAATCAATCACAACCTTTGTATTCTCAAAGGCTCCAAAAAAACCCAAATAGGGTCAACCCTACTATAGGAGGAAGGGCCTGCAGTAAGAAATTACCATTTTGCAAGAACTGAGGGTGAATGTTGTTCTGCAAGAGCTGAGGGAAAATTTTGTTCTGCAAGAGCTGAGGGCGAATGCGCGCATGATATCAGACGTTAATGTAGTTTTTTAAAAAATCATTTTTATGTAGCGTGCATTTGATTTTTAGCATTTCAAATAATTTTTATTTACATTTTATTTTTGCATTTCTAATACAAGTGACAAACAAATTTCTACAAGAGGTTGAAATTTTTACTAGAATAGCCATGAAAGACTAATCAAAATGGCTTAAAATTCAAGTGGAACTTCAAAATAAATGTAATTGAAGGTTCTCTCCACTAAATTTTTGCAAAAGTGCTTACATTATTTAAGTTATATAGGATATTTTTTTGTATTACACAATCAAAATTAAATAATGAAATAGTTGGGTAGTCTTATTGTTTCAAATTAGGACACAATTTTCAAATGGTGATGAACTTTCATGTGATGATTAACTGACAATATTATCCTTTCCTATCCTTGAAAAACTATACAAGGTTCCCTGTTGCCACATGAAACCCTAACTCATGTAGCAGCATAGGACTAGTCCTCCATTTTGCTCGTCATAAGGAATTTTGCACATATTTGACGACTAGAATTTGCGGATTCCCATTTTCCGTGAGGTGCTAGGAAGGATAGAAGACTTAATTTTGACGTTTGAAATTTTTTCAAAAATGTTCTTACGCCCTTTAATTTCCAGTTACCAATAATTTTGCAACACTAGTCCTCTTCACAATTGCAAGGTTGTACTCAAACAGTAAGGAAAGTTACTTTTTTGGCTCACTCAATGATCCAGGTGGATACTGGTGGCCACTTTCCTATTCCACTTGGGGCCCCACCATTGTCTCTTTAATTTTTTCAGTTTCGGCACAACTTGCTATTTTTAGCAGTTTTTCGGGTCCTGAACTTCCGGAGCCGTTTTGAGGCCCTAGACGACGTTTTATGGGCATCGCGCATCCAGCAAATATCATTCCATATCATTTCGTTCCGAAATGATATTCATGGCGAAATTTTTACTCCTCGGAAAAATGTTTCTAATGATGTATCATGTGCATCAAACGGAGATAGTATGCCAAAGTTACGTCTCTGGGAAGTTGAAACACCAATTTACCCAAACGGGGCCCATAGTTTTGCCGCTTCATCTCCTAGGGTTAGGTTTTTGGATGTTTAGGGTTCTCCATTGTTTATCAATAATAAATAGGCCCTCGAGCCTCATTTTAACTCAGTTCAGAGGCTTGTGGCCGCCACATCTCTCCTCAGAGATAGCTACCAGTGCCCTAGATAGTTTTATTTCCATTATGTCTGTAAGCAAATTTCAATTCTTTGATATTAATAAAATGAAGTGTTATTTCCACTGCATCTCTATATTTATGGTTATGTGTTTATTCTGTTGCATTACTGCATAAATCCAGATCAGTGGTATCAGAGCGATCTTCTTTTTCTCGATCCTTCTTTGCATGTCCCCAACGAGGTCGGGGTATAAGGAGTTAGGGCTCGATCTGGTGGAACCTTTGCAAGATCAGCCTCGCAAACCCTGAAAGACGCCCATGGGGGATGAAAAGAAAGATGAGGAGCAGGAGATCCTATCAAAATATTGCTCGAGGAGGCCCTCGAAAAAAAAAGGAACGCGATGATGGATAACTTTGCCTAGATCCTTCAACGATTGCCCATCGGTGGTGCATCTACATCCAGCAGCCACTCTGGAGGTGCGACTCCTTTTAAGGTACAAGTAAATTTTGACATTCCCATATTTGAGGGTCAAATAGATGTAGATGTCGTAGATAGATGGTTGAATCTATTAGAAGGATATTTCTCGGTTCATGACTTTTCCAATAGGGAGAAGATTATTTTTGCACTCCTCAAAGCTGCCCCCCATGTCAAGGACTGGTGGGAAACCCACTGTGAGAAAAAGGACGAGACAGAACCCTCTCTGTTCTCGGCCGTACCCACTTGGAATTCTTTCCGAGACGCCGTCAAGGAACAATACTATCCCGTGGGGAGCTATGAGGACAAGTACATACAATGGACCACGCTGCGGCAACAAAGGGATCAAGATGTGCATGAGCTGACGAATCTGTTCCATACCCTGTGCACCAAGTTGGGTATCAAAGATTCAGAGAAACATCTAGTGCTAAAGTATTGCAGTTGTCTGCACAGATACATTCAAGAGGAAATGGAGTTCCTCGACATCTCCTCACTTGGTACGGCATACCGGTATGATGCCAAGATTGAACAGAAGTTCAAATAGAATAAGCGAGACTTTGGATCTGCGAATCAAAAGCAAGGGAAAGGTTCTCCCAAACCGCAGAACAAAGGAAAGAGCCAAGGCATGGTGACTGAAGACAACCTGTCGAAGCCACAAGCAAAGAACAACACCGCAAAGACAAAGAAGGACATGGGAAAGTGGTTTTAGTTCCATAAGATCTCCACTCACAACACAAGTGAGTGTCAGGCCAAGCGGTCGTTGGTGGCCGAGATGCGGGCTTCTGAGTCAGATGCATGCCCCGACTCTCAATCAGAACCTGACAAGGGGAATGACAAAGGGAAACAGATTATTGATGCGGAGCCCAATTCCACTGTTGCCACTACAAAGATCCAGAAGGAGGAACCAGAAGATCCGAAGGAGGAGGAACATCTCTTCCACTCCCAGATGTGGGTAAAGGGCTCCCCGGTACAGTTCATTGTTGACAATGGGAGCCAAAAGAACCTCATTTCGGCAGATGCCATGAAGCGGTTGGGCTTGCCGACCACAACTCACCCACATCCATACACCATCGGGTGGCTTCACCAAGGACGAGATCTCTGCGTCAGCTAGCAGTGCCGCCTTCCCTATAGCATCAAGCCCTTCACGGATGAGGTATTATGTGATGTTGCTGCTATTGATGTTTCTCATGTATTATTAGGAGAACCATACTTGTGTAAGCGTCATGCGGTGTATGAGTCTCGGCCTCATGCTGTTATTGTTACTTTGGGAAATAAGTTGTACATGATACCAGAGGTACCACCTCCTGTCACTATCTCTTTGGTTACTGCAAAACAATGTAGTAAGCTCATTTCCCAAACCAGGAAATTCATTTTCCTGATGATCCGCCCCCAGGGCAAGAAAAATACTGTGGCCATGACCTCCAGACAAGGCTCTTCTGCACGACAAAAACAAATGGATAAGGTTGTGGAGGAGTACGTGGACATTTTCACCTCACCCACAGGGGTTCCTCTACACTGTCAGGTCAAGCACTCGATTGATCTAATCCCAGGTGCGTCGCTACCCAACGGACCGATCTATCGGCGCTCTGTTATGGAGAACAATGAAATCAAGAGGCATATTCAGGAGCTGCTGCATAAGGGTCACATCCGACCAAGTTCATCGCCCTGTGGGAGCCCGATAATTTATTATTGTGAAATCATAGTTCTAAATTATCTCTTACTCTGTGAGCAATGTAATCTATTAATTGTAAGTAGATTCATTAAAAAAATTCAAACCGATTTTAGCATGAATGATGAAAATTTATATATTAATTGGTTTTTAAGAGTATTTGTATTATGTAGGAGCACTGGAAAGAAAAATCAGGACTTCATTTTCTATTTTCCTTATTTTATTGGGCTGAACTGGAGAAAATTGAATATGAATAGTGAGTTAATTGTAAGATCAATGGGCCAAGGCCATACATCAACATTGACCACGGTGGGGAAGTATAAAAGCATGGATATTCATGCAAGTATAGTTATTAATGTAAGATCAAAGTTAACTCTTAGCTTGACTAAATAAATAGAAGGCAAAGATCTAGCATCAATTGAAACTCACGTGAAAAAGTAGATGAAAAATGTACAATCATCCAATGGAGAGGTAATCTATAATTATCCAGTAAGACTCTTGGCTATGCCTTGAGACTAAACTAATTCTCAATATTTTTGAATAATCATCCATTGGCATTTAGTAGGAAAACCATAGTAAATCATTGTCCAATGGCCATACAAAAATATATAAAAAATAATATTTTTTTGGTTGTTTTTCAATAGGTGGACCATGACGGGACCATTGAGAAGGTGGGGGTGTTTTTTTAATCATGGAAGTGAGGTTTAGTAGATTTATAGTCAAGTTACCTTTCCCTATAAATTTTCTCGATCAAGTTATTCATTCATTGAACTTTGATTCATTCCTATTGTTTTGATACACAATCCAATCCAGTTGAGTCTTGAGTCTTCATTGAGAATGGCATTCATAGGTTGTCAAGAAAGAGGTTATCATGCACATGCACTCTTTTTTTCTTGGTATCTTTGTAACTATGTTCAGCCTGAGTTCTATATTTTTAAATTATCATAATAGTTCGTGATTATTAGGCTTTTATTTTGTTTTAAGAATTTTAATTTAATTATTATTAATCATTAAATTAAATATAAATATATATATATATATATACACACACACACACACACACACACACACACACACACACACACACACACACACATATATATAGTTATTATAGTTATTAAACTTTCAATAGAATTATTAAACTTTCAATGGTACATCAACTTTCATACATGAGAAAATAGATACTGACAAATGGTACATCATGGGCTGATTAATTTCGCTCAGCAATTTCAAATGGTATAACATTTAGTCAACAGTAATCATTAATTTCTACACACAGAGACTAATTTCTCTGGAAGCCTGATATTTCTTTGGCTTGTTATTCTTATAACTACATAGACATAATTAATAGAGAGATTGAGGACAGAAAAAAATCTAGTGCTTAGTCTCCACTACTCGACATGATTTTGTGAGAAATAATACATAGATTGATTTCTCTGAGTGCCTTAGCGTTCTTTGGCTCATTTTTTTAATCACAACAACACTAAAAAAGGCACTGAGGATTTGTTCTTAGTCCGATTATGCAATTTTTAGAAGACAGATTATGCAATATTAATAATAAACATAAATTTATTGCAATTTAGGGAAAGCTCGTTCATGTTTTTTTCTTTATATTGGAAGGTTACTTGATTTTTTAAGTAATTTTTAGTAGATCATAGCATATATTGAGGAAATATTAGTTTGACAAGAATCAGTTATTTCTCTTGAAACTTTAGGTATTAAAATTCCATGACACAAATATATCACACTCCAAAATCCAAAGAAAATGGAAGAGCGTTCAATTTTTTTAATCAAACTTTTATTGGTGAAGGGTTAATTTATTACGAGAACGTCATTAATGAAGTGCAAAATTTTAAACTTAACGTTTATTGACTAGAAAAATAATGACCAAAATGTCAAAAAAATTTGTGTGACACGTAAAGAGAAATCCAAATTCCAACCCTGCCTGCCACTTGTTGGTGAGTGGAGGTTATTCACTTTTCATTTACAGCTTACCAGGTTACTCATGTTACCAATATTTTCACATGGCTCACTTTTAGGTGACTACTTATTGTACTTCTTCTTTATAAAGAACAATTGTTAGATAATTGTATATATTATTTGAAATCTATAACAAATCCAGGCAACAAAATTACAACAAATAGAAAATTATGCAAAAAATTCACCAGGGCACTAATGTGTGGATACCCTATCATTTCTTAGATCCTCATAACTTACCAACACCTACTATATCGGTATGCCAATAATATGGCATTTACCTGAAGTATTTCATATGTATCTAGAAGTAAATAAGTTGTGTGACAATTGTTATGGCATATATAAGATGTGTATTATAGTTTATATTTCAATTTTTCTTAAGTAGCATGCATGTGCGGTCCATATAGTGACTAAAATTACCAAATATATTTCAATGAAGATGTGAAGATGATCTCTCATTAGGTCCTAATTACTTAAAGCATCATTAATTAGCTTTCCAAATGAATAAAATATGTTAACAAATTAGTAAAAACTAGGAAAACAAATCATGCTTTAAAAATATATGGCACAATGAGTCACACTCTGAGATTTATTTAATTACTCATCAAGTGTCGCTACAACATATATATGATCACCATTACCATATAAATGGGACATGTGACCATCATTTTGGTTTCGCCAATGACATTCCACATCATGAGCATTATTTAGGGTTGATTGTGTTGATTTTTTTTAAACAAATCATTTATACATTTTATGGAAATTATAGACACAATTTATAATCACATTACAAGATCATGATGTATGGATATTCCTTATCATTTCTTAGATACTCACAACCTACCAACACCTAATAGATTGATATACACATCATATATAGTTTACCCCTAGAATGCCACATGTATCCTAAAACAAATTAGTGGTATGGCAATTGTTATGGTGCATATATGATGTGTATTACAGTTTATCTTATAATCTTGTTGAAGTAGCATACAACAATTTGCATAGTGATATGAGAACCACTCTCTAGAGTATACATTGATTTTGTACACATGGCTTTTCAGTTGCTTTTTAATATATATCATTGGTGATGCTCACATGATTATATAATGAACCATTAAGTTGAACTATGAAATAATTCCTCACAACACACACACACATATTGATGAATTAATAATTTTTCTCATATAATTTTTTTAATCTATTTTGAAAAAAAAAAAAACTATATATAATTATTTCTAAGAAGAACAAGAGAGAGTTCCTCACCATATCTTCGTAAAACATATAATAGCGACGTTTGGAGTCAATTGCGACGTTTGGAAGCAGTCATCGCAATAGGGATGCTTTGGGGCATAGTGTCGCAATTGTGACGTCTTCCTCCAAATGTCGCAATTGCGACACTTTGTCTAAGTGTCAGTATTGCGACACTTTTCTCTAAATTTCGGTATAGCAATGGTTTCCCAAGATCAATGGCCCAAAGTGAACCCGATAACTTACCTTTTCCCCGCACCTTTCCTTTTGATCGTGGTCGTTCGCTCGTTGAATCCAGATCCGACGACGCTAATACATTTTCGCGCTCATAAAGTAATCGTTTGATGTTTTGGCAAAGCCGCGCGAAATGGGTGGGTTTTCCAAACCACCCGCGCTTACGTGTCGCCACCACATTGTATCACGTTCGAAAAGCTAGTTTCCGCTTACCACCATTTACCCTCGCGAATAACACTGGCGGTATTCCCTAAACCTCACCCGTTTAACCCGAGTTTAATGTCATTTAACTATGGTTATACCATCGTTTAATACATTAAAATTATATTTTTCATTCAAATTTTCACCTTTTCGCTTTAAACCTGTAAAAACATTGTAGAACCGTTTTTCCTCAAAATCACGTCGTTTGAACCCTGAGAAACTTTGCAGAGCCATTTTCAACCTACTAGTACCATTTTTCGATGACCATTGCCCTGAATTTTCATTACAAAGTACTACATTGTCCTCTACGAAGCCATTTTCAAAAAATTGAAGACTGAGCACCTCTGCAACGTCTTCAACCAAATTCCGTTGGTTCTCCAGGTACTTTTCTTCGAACTTGCCCTCTGAGATTTCAAAATTCCTATTGATTTCAAATAATTACCAAAGTTACTACAAAAAAGTGTCCATTTTTCAGGGGAAACTCTGTCAAAATTTCCCTGGAATCCCTAATTGCCCTTTCTCGTAGTTTTTTCCATACCCTGGTCCATTTTTCTGTTGAAATCGATTTTAAATACACGTTCTGAGCTTTAAATTCCTTGCATTTCCTAAAAACCCTGCTCAGAAACCCCATTTTCAGTAGAAATTTGCCAAGAAACCCCTGTTTCTCGTAAAGGAACTTAGCAAACCATTTAAGCTTGCTTCGTTCATATTAAAAATGACCAAGAAACAAGAAACCCCCAAGAATGGAGGCCCAAAATCTCAAAAGAAGTCTTCTGCAAAGATTCCTCAACCTATGTCCTTCAAAATCAACAAACCAACTCCTACACTCACGGCTGATTCTACAGAAGTGGTCAGACCAGTCCATCCTCCAGTCATTTCTCCAGAGAACAACCCTTTAGTTGATCTGGACTATAGAATACTAGACCCTAATGTAGAATTTAACCTGCTTGATGTCTATAATTGTTGCTATGGCAAATCAATGGAAAAGGGTGAAAAAGATATTCCAATTTGGGAATCCAATCTGCCTAGATATATTGTCCCTCTCACTCATTCTGTTCCTGACTTTATCAGATTATGCCAAGCCTATTATATGCTAGAACAAATATGTATTGTAAACAAAGAAAAAGAGATCATGTTTTACATCACTGAAGAGTTGATAAATTCCATGCTGCAAATGAATCATGACCCCAATTCTGCTTCCCTACTAATAGAAGATTTAACCCAACTATATCTTGACTTGGATTTCAATACTAGATTCAAAATATACCAGACTTTTTGTCCAAATCAAGTTGATATTCCTAAGTTAAATCCTCCTTTCGACACCATTGATTTCCCAGATGAAACTAGACAGATTGTCTCAATGCTCTCCTACATACTAGGATACACCAGTGATGAATTCATTGATGTGGCTATCCTAGGTTTTATGTCAACTCTAAGCCCTGGTCAATCACCATCCATTCAGTTCAATTTTGCTAGATTTATTGCTGAAAGTATGCATTATCAGCTATCCAGATTATCAGAAGAAGGAGTTTTCAGATACTCCTCTTATCTACTCCACCTCTTCCTATATTATCAAACAGATAAGTTTCCAATTGAATGTCAGAAAGTGGATGCAGAAGGAAAATTTATATTAGTATTATTTTGGTCATCTATTCTAAGGAAATGGAACAGAGAGTATAGTTTTACAGATTTCAATGAATCATTTATAGCCCTTGCTATGTATCTCTTGGAAAAAGAGGAGATCCCTAGGATCAATGATGAGACAAGAAGAATTCTGCAGTTATCAGAGAGCTACAAAGCTGCAGATTGGTATTTATATAAAAATCATACAGAAATCAGATTGTATGGCTCATCCCTGGCCCCATATAAGTTACCCAGATTTGTTACTACAAGAATATTTGCTTTAGAATATATGAGACAACTATTGAATGTAGATGAAATCAACTTCATAGCTTCCAAGAAAAAGACCCAATTTAAGCTGAAAAATCAAATTGGGCCATTCATTGTGAATAACAGAGAAGCTGCCAATGAGATAAATGTCAAACTTAAAGAGTATAAGTTCCCATGTAGTTTTACATGGAAGTATGAACCACAAGGTATTTTGAGTGCAATAAGGGTAAAATGTAAGTTTCTTGTTTACTTGCATGATCTTAAGCCCCATATTGAAAGATATGTAAATAAAATTGAATGGGAGCCAAACACCCTATCTGATGATGATTCACAGGCAGTACAGGTAATACAGGTAGACAGTGGCAAAGGCATACAGATTGAACAGACAAAAGTGGCTTCTACAAGCAAAGATACTGATAATGTACATAAAAGAGATAGAGAAGGAGATAGTTTCATAGCTGAGACTATTGAGGACACAAAATTCAAAACTCCTTATAGTAAAAGAAGCAATTCAACAGAAGAAGAAAAGGATAAGGCTGTAAATATTGATATAGACGATGAAGCAACAAGAATAGTCACTCAAACATTAAAAGAGCTTCAAAATGTAAAAATTGGAACACAACAAAAAGATACAGTCATGAAGAAAAACCAGGCTACTGTCGATTTGCCTCCTTCTCAGGAAACTGACAATACATAGTCAGAGATTCAGATCAGATTCAGACATATTAAAGAGAAGAATGAAGAGATCAAGAATCAAGCTCATTCTATATTTCTTAAGGAAAATCCTGGAAACAAAGACAGGCTTCTTTCAGCATTTGATTATTCATCTAATAAATTGGTAATGTCATTCTTGAAGCCTATAGTGGCTGAGCCAAAATCAGTGGAAGATTATTCTAAAACAGATTTTGAAGTGGATGCAGATGCCATTCATGAATTAGATCAAATTGAATTTCATAGGAGCAATACTAAAATGCTATATTCCAAAATTGTCACTAAAACTATGAAATCAATTAGGCTTGAGAAAATAGTGCTCAACCTCCAAAATCAAATGAAGTTGGACAAAGCCTCACTGTATGCTAATAATTTAAGAATAAAAGCACTAGAAGATATAGTGATTGAAGCAGGGGGTGACCTAGCCAACATTGAAGGGGAAAAAGTCTTAATTAAACAGAAAAATGAGGATATAGTTGCTCTTAGAAAACAGTTGAAGTTGCCTCAGAGTGAAAACTCTCAAGAAAAATAAATTCTACAGCAAAAAACAGATAATGATGAATTAAAGAAGCTTGTACATCAAATGACAGATCATATAAAAACAATGGAAAGTCAAATAGAAGCTCTAATGAAAGAGAATGAAGAACTAAGAAAAGCACAACCAATGGTCATTCCTACAGTGATCCCCATTGTAAACATTGCTATACCATCTACTTTGGCAGAACACTTGGCATCGAAAGGAGTACTTGCAACTGCAGTGCCAATTACTTCTCTAATATCTCCCTCTTCTTCTTCATCCTCACAGAGGAGCACACTACAAGACCAAGATAAAGAGATTCTTAGTTTGAAAGGCATTATTAAAAATTTAGAAAATTCCAAAAATGATGCCTTGATTACTTCTAAAGGACATGAGCAAAGGGCCGATCGACTATAAGAACACGTAAAGATTCTGCAAGCACAAGTAAATCTTACAGATCAAGTGGCCTATATAAAAAATCATTTATGGACCAAAATTATTGAAGGCATTCATTCTCAATGGCCTTCAATTTGGATAATTTATGAACAGAGGGAGTTACTTCAAGTTGCTAGTGCAGAGATTGACAAGACTAAGAGGGAAATTGACAATAAACCAGCCCAAGCAATCCAACTCATAGCTTTTTTAAATAGTAAAACCAGGGAAGATTTGGAAGAATTGAAAATTGTTGATAGAACAGAAACCATTCTTCAAATCAAAAAGGTCCTGAACAAAAGAAACATAATGAGTAATCTAGAGGACCGGTGTAAAGACATGAGTGTATCCATCTCAATATTTTTAGCCAAATACAAAACATTGTCAGAAGCAGGTTTGCCTGATATTCATGCATTGAATGACAAGTTAATGCCTCAGAAATATTATGATCTAAAAATCAGAAATCATGCAAAAGAGCAAGCCAGACAACAACTGCCTCAAGGATCACCAATAGGCAAAATACTTCTTCAGTATTTTGAAAATCTGTTCTTTTTAGATAATGAGATCAGGCATATGTTCACTATCAAGCCTAAATTTTCCAAGTATACAAAGGCAGATGAAAGTTACAGAAAATTGAAGACTATGAAGATCCCCTCTGCAAAAAAGTGGCAAGAATTCACAGATCTACTGTGAATTTAATGGATAAAAAACAGGAAATTCACTTGGAAATTCATTTTTTACTATTACCTCAAATGGTAAAAATACAGGGTTAAAGTGCACAACAACAATCAGTTCAAATTAGAATAATCAGTTCTATTTTTGCTTGTAAAAAGGTAACAGCTTGCAAACTATTTTGCAGTTGTCCCTCTTTTTAAGTTTTCTTTCCTATTTTTTATTAAAACATTATCTCAATTCCTGAGATATTTTGTAAATAGTTTTTTGTATAAATACTTCACAATTTGAAGTATTCAGTGTGAATAAAATTTCTCAAGACAACTATAGTCTTATTTTTTGGTTATATTGAAGTTGGTGAGTCAATTAGTGAAAGCAGCAGACTGGAAGGGGATCAAAGACATCATAGCTAAGGATTCTCATGGTGACAAGATAAGTCTCATTTCTTTCCTTGTTTTCAGTGTATTTCTTTACAGTTTACATTCATTCATATTATGCTTTTCTAGTCTATAATGATCAACTAAGGAAAAATTAAACAGGATTAGTGATAATAATCTCTCTGTTTTGAAACTTGTTGGCATTTTAATGTTTTCTACTTTGTTCGTGCTCTCTACTTGGCCATTGGCCTATGGGTGATATGGAGTTGTAATCTTGTGCTGAATGTGGTAGTTTTTCAATGTTTCAGCTAATTTATTACCTACAAAATGTGGTCCTCCATCTGTGATTATGTCCCTTGGGAGACCATAGCGCACAAAGATTTGGAAAAGAAACTATTTTGGAAAAGAAACTATACTACAAAGTCCTCTGTAGCTTTTGAAAGTGCCTCTACTTCGACCCACTTAGTGACATATTCGGTTGCAACTAGGATGTATGTTTTTTGGTTTGAGGAAGGACTAATAGGGCCAACAAAATTAAGTGCCCAACATTCAAATGGTTCAATCACTAGTTGAGGGTTCAAAGGCATTTCATCAGACTGCCTAAGGCATCCTGCCCTTTGGCAGCTATCACAGGCCTGCACGAATTTTTTGGCATCCTTAAAGATGGTAGGCCAGTAATATCCTGCTCGTAAAACCTTATGGGAAATTCTACGGTTCCCAGTTAGATCCCCTTCTTCAATCTTCTTATCTGTAGCTTAAGGATTCTTAAGTGCCCTTTTGCTCAGATTCCATCCACTCCATCAAATCAAGCCTATACATAGCCTTAAAAGGTCACCTATCTTGCCCTTAGCACATTTGCATCTCTGAGCCTTATTTCTTAGTTCTGCTTGCCTAGAGAGTTGACTCCATTGCCCAATATTCTGGTAGATCCTTTTGATTTACCTTGAAATCTCTTTATTCCCACCAATATTTTTAAATCAAACCCAAATACACAATCATAGCCAGCCTAATATCTGTTACTAAAACAAAGCTAAATCATACGGAGAGATCCCTCTCTGGATTTCAAGAAGGCTAGATCTTGAATTCCCAAAGCGGTTCTTGGTTACCCCTGGTGTTCTTAACTAAAAAAATCCCTATCCCACAAGCTGAGAGTTACTAGGGTGATAACAGGCCTTGGGGGTATTATGATCCTTGGAGGAAACTCCCACAGCTAGAAGAGTTGACAGAGAAAATTGGATAGAGTACAAAGGTGTGGCAGGTGGGTTTTACCCTACACCAATTGTTATGGTGCATATATGACGTGTATTACAATTTATCTTATAATTTTGTTGAAGTAGCATACAACAATTTCCATAGTGATATGAGAACCATTCTCTAGAGTATACATTGATTTTGTACACATGGCTTTTCAGTTGCTTTTTAAGATATATCATTGGTGATGATCACATGATTATATAATGAACCATTAAGTTGAACTATGAAATTATTCCTCACAACACACACACACACACATATTGATGAATTAATAATTTTTCTCATATAATTTTTTAATCTATTTTGAAAAAAAAAAAATTATATATAATTATTTCTAAGAAGAACAAGAGAGAATTCCTTACCATATCTTCGTAAAACATATAATAGTAAGAAAATTAATCTATTGAAATTTCATTTCCAAACATATGCATGGAGTAAAATGAAGATTAAAAGGAGATATTCATGGATTTACCTATAACATCACCTCATAATTAAGAATGTAAATGTACAATATTGATGATACATAGGTTAGGAGAAAATTAATCCATTGAAATTTCATTTCCAAACATATTCATGGAGTAAAATGAGGATTAAAAAGAGATATTTATGAATTTACTTATAACATCACCTCATAAAAGTGTAAATGTAAAATATTGATAAAATTTATTTATATATGATAAATAATAAAACTTTATCTCACATGTATCATATAATCTTATAAACAAACAATTGCACCGGGGGTGCAATCCTCAAAACTTTTAAACTGTCTAATGTATATGTACCTATTTAAAGTATTTGGGGCCCACATTACAAATGCCCAAAGTGAAATATTTGCGCATATGTTATATATGAGCCAATGATTTAAATAACTATCGAGCGGTGAAACAAAACTTATAACAAAATATTAATAAAACTATATCATACGTCTGGACTTCAAAAAAAATAAAGCCGATTTCAATCACAAATTCGCGTTCCAAAATAGCGTGCTAATGTCACCCTAATTTGTGACGCGAAAAATTCATAGAATATGCCATATAAAAATTCGGGTCCATTTTTTGGCTTTGCGTACGGAGGAAAACTGTGACGTGAAAATCAAATTAATTCCGCCCTATAATGTTTCGGGTCTGGAATTCCACAATGAAGATGGGCCAAAAAATAACGCGATCGAAATGCCTGCTTCCACGTGGATGGCTGATTTGGTTTGTGGTCTGTGGGACCACGTTCTTCTGAATTAAAATCTCCCGCGTTTACTATTAAATTGCTCTGTTTCCAAAACAATACAGCGCTCTGTTTTTAAGTGTGCAGGGACTGTGATTTCAAAACCAAAATTGACTATTCATCAGTTTTAGAAAGCGGTTGTTTGACAGAGCCATTCAAACAGATTTAGAAAGCGGCCAGAGGACAGGGTAGTTGAAATTAATATTTCAACATCCCTCATTCACTGAGAATACCCTCCTTGGTGCCTTATTCACCGAACTACGATGTGTTCATCAACAGTCGTGAACCCAATGTCTGTTTCTTCGCTAGGCATCTTCACAACAGTCTTGTTTCTAGAGGATTCCGAGTCTTTCTCGACAGCATAGAATTGCAGGCTGGACAATCCATACCTTCACAAATCAAAGACGCAATTAAAGGAGCCTCTCTCATTATTACTATTTTCTCTCCAAATTATGCGCAATCACAAAGGTGCCTCCATGAACTACTCCTCGCGCTGCTCTGTAAGCCGACCATTTTTGCAAAGGCATACAACTGTCGTTTATTGCATATAAGTGTCGTTATACCGACGGCGGC